>JAVQJL010044195.1:0-25087 GCA_036024295.1 Nannoperca obscura | reverse complement strand
AGATAGATAGATAGATAGATAGATAGATAGATAGATAGATAGATAGATAGATAGATAGATAGATAGATAGATAGATAGATAGATAGATAGATAGATAGATAGATAGATAGATAGGTGAGGGAAATTGTTTTGTTACAGCAGAATATCAATAAAAAATATTAATATAAAATCAGGAGCAGATTTGCAGATGTGCAGAACAGTCTCTGATTATAATCATCAGAGGAAATAACAGTACGAGAAAATAAGAAAAGAGCAATAAGAACAGGTGTGCAAAAACAATACACAGCTCTGTAGATAGCACTCACAACCACTGACTGGTAGAAGATCTCCAGCATCTTGTTGCATAGACTGAAGGATCTGAGCGTCCTCAAAAAATAGAGTCTGCTCATTCCCTTCTTGTACACAGCATCAGTGTTGGTCCTCCAGTCCAGTCTGCTGTTCAAGTGGACACCCAAGTACTTGTAGTGCTCAACAGTACCAACCTCCTCACCCATGATGTTTATGGGCTAAGTCACAGTTTTCTTCCTCCTAAAATTGACCTAATTAAAATTTACTTAATTAACAGGTTAAACATTGTTTAATCCACACATAACCCCCGGAGAACCATAAATTGTCATTATTTACACATTTTTCTTACTGTATGCAGTAAAACATTATATTTAGAGAGCTTTGGAAGTAGGATTGTGTTACCTTTGGACAGAGCTAGGCTAGCTGTTTCCCCCTTGTCATGGACCAAGCAGGCAAGGTACAAGGAAACAAAAAATAGGTTTATTTTTCAAACAATTACTCCTCAAACGAATAACTGAAGGCAACTGAATTAAGAGTTATAGGGCCCACAAAATAAAAATATAATAAGAAAATACAATTCTACTGAAACATAAAGCTAACAAAACAAGATCAACTCAACTAACAGACCTCCAAAAATGAGACCTGAGGGAAACATTAGGCTCATTCGAGCGCAAAACTGATCATCATGGATTGCCACACAATGCATACCAGTTAGATTTGTGTCCGACTTGATCCCGACTTGCTCTGACGTCATACACATGTGAGCAACTATAACCTCAAGAGATCAAGACGGCTGCAATTTTAGAGCCAGGCGCCGTAGCTGCTCTCCACCGACTGCAAGACCCAGGGCATGATGGGAAACGCCTGGCTGTCACCTGATTAAAGAGCCGAATGGCTCTTAGTTTTGACCACAAACACCATGTTTTGTAGAAAATCCTTATTTCCTCTGTAATTTTAGGATTTAAAGCTTGTGTCACAGACTGACCCATCTCTATGTTATTTCCTGTTTTACTGTGAAATGTCTTGTGTATGTTCGTGTCTTTACTTGAGGTTTAGTTTCCCGTTGTGTGTGCTTCATAACAGCTAGATTGTAAGCTATAGGTTTATTTCATGCACTATTTCTGGGACTTCCTGTATATTCTTTGAACGCTGCTGGAAACTGTCTGACTTGACTGCTACTGTTTGTCACTGCCCCCTGCTGCTTCCAACTAATGTCATACACTCTTCTTCTTCGATTTTATTGGCACACTACAGTCAAGATATAGAATGCTTACATATGGTATGATGTGGGAGAGTGTTTTACCTTAAACTTTCAATTTCCTCTGTTTCTAGTGTATGCTAAGCTAAGCCAACTGCCTGCTGGCTGTAGCTTCATATTTACCACACAGACATAAGAGTAACATCAATATTTTAATCTAACTCACAGCATGAAAGTTGTTTTCACTAAACTTACTTTTTTCACTATAAAATGCTGTCACGAATTGTAGGTTCAATTCTGGGAGAGAGAAGTTAATGGGACATATTATACCTTCTACAGTTAAAGTGCCTCTGAGCAAGAATCTAAACTACTCCAGCAAGAGCTACTTGTGGGCCATCAGAAGAGCACTGCAGGGGTAAATCAGTGTGAGCTGCACATGTATGCATTGGAAAATATGCATCAAAATGAAATTTCATTATGTGTGTTTTTGTGCCTGTAGAACCAGAGTGGGGAGCAGGATGAAGTGCTCCTGGAAGACTGTGCTGCTGCTGGTATGTGCATCTCTGGGGGTCCAGTACACGGCCATCCGCACCCTGAGGGACTCGCTGTCTGGACCCTGTCAGGGAGCCTATCGCTGCCAGACCAGACACCAGAAAGGTACGCCTCGACAGCTAATCAACTTTGTCCCACATACTGTAGTGCCTCGCTACAAGAGAGCATAAAGTCTGTATAGCTGTTGCCCTGTATAGATGTATGCTCATATTTATTGCAAGGTTAACATAAATAACTTAAAATGTGTGTATTGTTACAGCCTTCAGTTGTACAGCACTAGCAGAGGGCATACACACAGACACACACTCAACACTTGATTGTTAATATTAGTTATATTTTAGAAGCTTGGAGGAAAGCCTCATTCAAAGAGATTCAGTAAAGAGAGGGACAGCATCAAGAATCAAACTGCGGCACCACACTGTGACAAAAAAAAAATACAAAGGAAAGAAGATAATTAAATGAAGGAATTCCCAAGAAGTGGGGAGGATAGAGAAATGAAATATGTGTGATTCGTTTTACAATTATCTTCCAATTTATCTCCATTAATCCCCTCTCATAGCACAGCTGTAGCTTGCTGGCATCAAGCTCCTGTGTACAAAAGTAACATCCCCTTTGCAATCAACTCCTCATCAGCAGTAATTGCACGTTAGCTATTTGCGCTATATTTAGAGATCCGCCATTTCATAAACCCCCTCGGTAACCACCAGCAGACAAGCAACTTACTCATGCATGTTTACCCTCTAAATTATTTAAGTTTTCATGGCTTGATTCAGTAGCTCTCTTTCTCCTGGCTTGAAGTTAAGTCAAACAGACTCGCTTTCACTTTTATGAACTGAAGTAACTCTTCTCAAGTAAGTGTAACAGCTCCTCTTTGACCAGAACCTGAAACTGGGAAACAGGTAAAACGGGGAATATAATGTGTTAATTAGCTTAGTGTTCAAAAACATGATGCAGCTGACATCAGTGTCACGTTATATGAGTTAAACGTAAAGAATGTGATGTTTCTTTCTTCAAGACTCCAGGTGGAGAGCCTTGTGCGATGACAGTTGGATGCCTGACGAGTCTCCTCGAAAGCACATCCTGCTGTTTGCCACCACACGCAGCGGCTCCTCCTTCACTGGGCAGCTCCTCAACCAGCACCCAGGGGTCTTTTATGTGTTTGAACCTCTCTACCACGTCCAGCAGGCCTTCACTAACTCCAGTAGCAGGCTACGTCGCAATCTGGACCTCCGGGCCTTACTGGGAGCATTCAGGGACCTCCTCCTCAATCTTTACACCTGTGACCTTCACTTCATGGAGAATTACATCCACCCAGAGCCCCAGGACCACATCACAAACTCCTTCTTCCGCAGAAGCTCCAGCCACGCCCTCTGTTCCCCTCCTGCATGCTTGGAAGGAGAGGAAGAAGCAGCATCTAGTCGATCTGATGAAACCTGGTGTCCTAAGAAGTGTGGGGCCCTGAACCTCACGCTAGCTTCTATGTCATGTCTGTCAAGGGGACATGTAGCCATAAAGACTGTGCGGGTCCCTGAGCTGGGGGACCTGCGCACCCTGACAGAAGATCCACGTCTGGATTTGAAGATCATCCACCTGGTTAGAGACCCCAGAGCCATCCTCGCCTCACGCATTATGGCGTTTCCTGATCAATTCCGTGCATGGAAAATATGGAACGCAACAGGACGGCAGCCTCGATACGTGGACCTGTCGCAGATCACCAATACCTGTAAGAACATGGCAGCCTCTGCAGAAACAGGCCTGCAGAGACCGGCATGGCTGCGGGGACGCTACCTGCTGGTGCGGTACGAGGACCTGGCGTTAAACCCGAAGGACAAGGCCACTGAGATCTACAGTTTTGTGGGCCTGGAGATGGAGGACAGGGTGCGGATGTGGATTGCAAAGAACACCAACAGTAACGGGTCGTCTCTGTTTGAATTGAACTACAGGTACTCCACAACCAGAGACTCCAGAGCCACAGCAGAGAACTGGAGGCTTCGCCTCGGCTTTGACATCGTGAGGACTGTGCAAAATCTGTGCAGTGACACTCTTGCTCTGCTGGGATACAAGCAGGTTCACTCTGCAGCTCAACTCAGAAACTTGTCTCAAAGTTTAGTGGAACACAGGACCTTTCAACCAGCCACATGATTATTGTTGTATTTATTTCTGTTGACTTTCCTCTCTGTCATGATGCTGATAAAATGAATGTAATTCATCTCATTAATGAATAATGCCTAAAGTCATTTCATATCCACGTCTTTAAAAAAAGTCTTTTCACTTTTTATGGTTTTGTTAAAGATATTGAAAGTGCCAAATTTTAAGCGTGTATTGTTGGAAAAGGTATTGATCCAAATACAAAGTCTATACAGCTGTATGTGTTGGTTGAAAACTCTTCCTGTACTTGTACTTGTACAGCGAAACACAGCATCCTGATGTGATTAAGTAATTTTGCTGTTTTTTCTTAATGATTCAATTTTCTCATAATTTCAGTGTTTAGACTTTGAGCGAGGCACTTCAAAGAATCCAGGTACTGTTTCAGAGTAAATCTGACCTTAAATCAGACAAAGAGTGATGTTACAGAAGGTGAGACACAGGAAGTGGGGGATTTATTTGTTTAAAAAAAGAAAGAAATTATAAGGCTTGCCCTCCAAATGTCTCTAATGCATTTCTTAAAAGGATTAAAATGTCACCTCATAGGTAGAAAATCTTCACTGGTGCAAGCACACAGCAGCTCTAAATTCTATGTGAAGATGTCCAATATGAGAATGTATTTGTGTTTTTTTTACTGGGGTTACACTATAAATACTTAAAAACTGTAAATACTGATTAACTGTTGCATTGCAAGTGTGCAAATGTTATGTATTGGATGTGTTTGGATGTTTTTGTGTAACCATACTGTTTATATTAGACATAAATAATTCAAATTCAAACTTATAAATAATTTATATGTAAGTAATACATGTCTACCACACTGCTAAAATCTTTTTGCAACCACATTTGTTTGTGTTTTTTTAGTCCTTCAATCCTGAGAGGAAAGCCGATGAGTGCTTGAGTTTTACTACTGAAAACAGAGAATGGTGCAAATTTGTTGTCTTTTATCTTGTAATCCCTCTGTATTTGATTTGTCTTTCAGCCAATTTTCAATCCTGCTGATGTGTCTGTAGTAAGAGATATGTCTTTGACTCAAAAGAACACACGCTGCTCACACTGTGTTTCATTCTGAGTTAACTTTGAACCTAAATAGAAAAATAGTCATTCAGCGGTGGTCTGCAGTGGAGTATAGTCAGAGATTAGACAGCTGCAGGTTCTCTGCCCGCTCTACCATTTGAAATTGGTCTTTGGGTCTAAACAGAAAAAGGAAGTGTGCCATCTACAGACACCAGCCTATTTATTTCCACATAGAGCTGTTCTCTTGAGATAAATTCTTAGAGGAAGAACTCTGCATGGAATAAAAGCTGAACCATTGATTGACTGTGGTTTTCTTTCCTTTCAAAAGCGACCATTGCATCTTCCTATGGAGGCTGGAATTGTAGCCCGCTGGGACCTATGAGCTTTAATGCTTAGGCAACCGAAGAGAGGCAGTCCAGAGTGAAGGAAAGTCTGCAATTTGAGTGGAACAGTCACGCTGCTCTGTGAGCACTATTAAATCTGAGGCGAAATTGTCCCTTTAATAATGTATTTTTAGACACCCAGTCCTCTCCATCCTTCCGGTAGCTGCCCTATAGCTGCTGACACCAGGACTATCTCAGCGTAGCCCAAAGAATTGATCTACAGAACCAGCTCAGGAGAAACAAGATTTAAGATGCATGGAGAAAAGACCGGCCGTCTTTCTTTGAACTTAATCTGCAAGGCTATCCAAAATGGCCATAAAGCAAAGCTTTATGACACAAGCGGAGATATGCTTCATTGGTTTTTCCATCCCCACCCTGACACACAAAGCTGCAAGTGGCCTGAGTCAGCCGTCAGCTAATTACCCATTTCTTTGCACTCAATACCAGCAACCGCTTTCTGTCTCCTTAACTGTGCTGACAAATTTAGGTCTTATCAATACTAGTAACAAATATGAAGCGTATGCTGATATTGGGAAACGCAAAATAGCACCCTGTTAATTTACATTAGTGGCTTCCAACCTATTTTGTTAGACGTATCTCAAAGCCCTGTCAGATTTTCTCATATAGGCCTATCTTAACCATTTATCCATTACTTTCAGTTAACTCTTAGACTTCTCTGCTTTCTTGCTACGTTTTCACACAGTCTTACATCTGACTCAGTATGTGGATATGTTTTTTATTCAAATCACAAAGCAATTTTTCGATTTTTCATCACTCATCACTGATGAGTGCGCAGAGGTCAGAGCAGACACAAGAGGAGTTCACACACACTTATTGAATAAAAAACATGCTCATAGGTGAAGTAACCACTATTCTGTAAATGGCTGGTGGTCGTGTGGATAGGGGCCACATGGACATCGGGGACATCGGTTACTTGTGTTTTCCCTTTCGTGTGTAAGTGCAAGATCCTTTTGCATCAGTAATTTGCACGTGTGTTGATAACAGAACAAAAAAATGGGAGAATGTTAAGGAAGGCAGTTTTCTTTCTTTTTCTTTTTTACAAGCATAATAAAGTAAAACAGCATGATATAATTCTGTGAAGAGTGAGGCTTGCTAGCAAGATGAGGAGGAAGATCGCCCTCAAGCTGAGAGGTTTAAGGTTCAAAGCCTGAGTAGGCAAGACTACTCCACTGCTGTACTCATCTACATCTGTGAGCAGCAAGCAGAGTTTTCCTGCAGGGATCAATAAAGAATCCCATTAATATACAGTAGCAACCAATATTGTGTTTATTAGACTCAAACACAACAGACACATGATTTGTTTTAATTATTTCCTTTGCTTCAAAATGGTGCCCACCAGGAAATAGCTGAAAAAGTATCAACAATTTTCATCTGCTATTAAAATTCAACACAGAATACCGCTGCTTTATTGCACGATTTAACAACTTGGGGTCACAGGCAGCAAGGAGCGCAAACACAATATGAACCAGCTTCCAACAATGTTTTGATAAGCACCCTCTTGACCTTCCAGCACCATTGTTGTGTCAGTGTCAGTCGAATAAATAAATCCCCCTTCTGCTCTGCCCCGACGCCTGTCTGTAATCACCAGCCTTAACCATTCACTGCATGGTCATAATGAGATGTGGGAGAGAAGGAGGTTGTGAGGCGTCCTTGAAGCTGCTCCTGCAGCTGCAGGTGTGACATCCAGGTTCATTATCCCACACTCGATTCTTTATGGTCCTTATCTGGGCGAGCAGCCAGAAAGTTGGCAAATTATGAGCACTCTCGCTGTCACGCTGACACACAACTGCATGCTTTGATCCAAATGAATGTCATCCTGTGGTGCATGTGAGCATACATAAACATACATGTACCTGTATGTTCATGTAAAATGGATATGGCAAAGGTGACACCCAGCAACAGAGAGGCAGAGAACAATTTCTGCCCTTCTGTATGCTCCACAAATTGCCCTCCTTATAGGAAAGCATTGATTCAAAAAAGGTCAGAGCCAGGCGAGAGTGAAGGCAGAGTTAATTATTGCCCGATATCACAAAGTATGTGTCAAAGGGCTATACATAAAATAAAACAATAATGAGCAGCATTCGCAAAATATATAAACATGTAAACAAGTGAGATAAACTACATATACAACTTTATAAACAAAATCTTTAAAATACGTTAAAAAAACGTATAAGAAGTGAGGTAGAATACAACAATGCATAATATGCACATACAACTGTGCATTCATATGTAGATACAGATACCCTATATAACATGCAGTATACATAACCATGCGCACATCAAACTGAATAGAAGCTAGATAACCGAGAGCAGCGTCCAGTTGAAATTTCTTGTGAAAAGTGCTGTTGATGACAAGAGGAACTTCACCAGGAAAAGGGTATTATCCTATTTTGCATCAGCACTTAAAGATAGCTTTTCACAGAACACAGTATTTATTAATTTTCCTAAGTGATGAGAGCTACTGTAGGCTGTAATTTTCACAAGCTAAGTACATTCAGTATATCATATCTTAATGTTTTATTTAAAAATGTTTAAAAATCGAAAACACATCAAGCTCTCGCAACATTTAAGCTCAGCAGCTTTTTCTTTATTGGCCCGACCCTTAAAATCCCAGTAGCACTGCCACAAATAGTGTGCATTTTTCACTCTCCTTACTGGGAGCCAAATACGTAATTTATGGAGAGATTAAGGAGCATTTAAGGCAGAATGAAACCACTTTGAGCCACAGTATTTTTATTACCAATGCCACTTGGGCCCTGAGCAGACATCAGCCTTTGTCACACCCATCATTCAGATACTGTTATTTCCCCCCATGCGCACAGATAAACACACAAACACACACACACAAGCCCTCCAAATGGACCCTATCTCTTCATTGGTCATCTTTACCTCTCTATCTTTGCTGTTCGACTCTCTCTCTCTAAGCAGTGGAAAGTGTTTCCCCCAAGATTCCTTGAGTGTGATATTGTTTGTGGTGAAAGTTTCCATTTTCATGACATCTCTCCCCGGCGTTTGTTTCCAGCGCAAGCTCACTCACAGATTATTTATTTTGTTTTCCACCGATCCTAATAAGGGGCTTTCATAGAGAACATCAAAAGGCCAGTAGGCGGAGCTTCATCTTGGATAAAGCTCCTCAAGGTAAATGCAAGCAGGCCCCCGACACACTTAGCACCGTCAGCAGTATCACACACACTGCAGTTTAAAAAGACTCCAGTGAATCTCAAGAACATGTATTTCATATATCAGCGAATAAGCATCAACAACAGCAATACATTTAAAGAACCATTTATTATTGGGCTTTCAGTCCTCTTTTAAATGTCAGCAGGAGTTTTCTGTACAATAATTAAATGCTCAATTGATCTCATCCTTTATTTTTCCTATAGGGTGGAAACACCATCCGCGAGGGCATATGGTGAAATACTGCAGTGGGTAATTAGGCATTTTACAATCTGAGGTAATAAGCATACGAATATTTTAATTTTAAGAAGCGTTTACAGCTTGTGAAATGCAGGGGCTATTTTGAGCTTTTTTCAAAAAGGGCTTTGGCAAGAGAGAGTGCTTATAGAGAAAATGAAAAATAACACATCAAGCATGAGGCAAGTAACAACTGGCACCTTCTAACAGTGTTGCGTCTTTTACACACAACAGTGTGAAAATACTCCATTAGAAGTAAAAGTCCTGTGATTCAAATCCTACTTAAGTAAAAATACAGCAGTATTATTGACAACAGGTAGTCAAATTATGAAAAGTAAATGTACTTGTTCTGCAGAAAATGCCCACTGTTGACTGATATATTATTATGTATGACAAAAGTTTCATCTTCAATCATGCAATTTGTGTTTTTAATGTAAAATGTTATCTTTTTTATCAGTAACTACAGGTTTCAAACAAATGTAGAGAAGTAGAAGTGCAATATTTATTTCTAATTTATAGTGGATCAGGAGTATAAAGCAACTTAAAATGGAAATACACAAGGAAAGCACCTCAGAAATGTACTTAAGTACTTGAGTAAATGTACTCAGTCACTTCCCACTGCTGATATGACAGTTGCACAAGGGTTGATTAGGATAAAATGGCTCAGTTGAATGGATAATAGATGATTAAATAAGAAGACTGAGTGAGTGAAATCATTGCTGGTTTTGTTTCTACTGGCCTCTGCAGAGTGCTCTCAGTAGAATACAGTAGATCAGTCTATCTACTGGCGTTCAATCACACACCCGGCTGACGCCTCTCACCAGCCTGAGCCAGGCTCCTCTAAAGGATCATACCCCGAGGAGAGTCTTTCTTCCGGAAGGTTTTTGGAAAACCCAGTCCAAATCTTTTTCAAGTGAGCAACGCTCAGATGTTTTAGATGTGGGTTCTGGTCTGCTGCCCCATCTCTCCCAACCCCAGATCCCCCACCCACCCATCGCCCCCACTCCCCTTCCGTTAGGCATTCATTTCTTCCTTTTGTTCCCATCTCCACTTTCAGAAAACAGTAGGTGTGAAAATGTCTGTGGGATTTTTTTTATTATTTAATTTACTCTTATGGAAGTCTTTTACACAAGGAGTACCAAAGCACAGTGTGAGACGTGGGCTGCAGTATCACAGAGGCAGTAGGAGGAAGGTGTGAGCACAACCCTGCAGGCTCAGATCGGATCACGCCGTCATGCTTTCCAGTTTTGGTCTTTGAGTTTCATTTGGCCTCAGTTTTTCCAGCCCACTCATCCCAGTTTGCAGCAGCTGAAGGTTTCAGGGGAAGCTTGAAACACAAAGACTCACACGGTTTCTCCTTCTCTTTGTCTGGCTTCTGCCCAACATACTTTGCATTGAACTGCTGTCCCTCCCTGTTTCAATCTACCTGCTCCCCCCAACAGCTCCCACGGTCAAGATAAAGGTATACCAACACTGTCAGCAGTTCCTCAATGAATTCCCAACTAGCTTTAATTTTCAGACTCATCCATAATTCACCAACAGAGGGCACAGAACAGAGCAGCATCTAGCTGGATAAAAGGCCCAAGTACTGTATCTTTTACTTTTGGTTTAATTTAAATAGATTTCATATTCATTGAAACAGCATATGAGACATCCAATTTCAATACGTTGAAAAGGAAAGGAAACAGACAGGATGGAGTAGAGACGGCGGGGAGATGGACCCAGACTGCAAAAACATCAGCATGGACGGCTCTGAGCTGTTTATGGGTGTCCTGAGGCTGCTGCTGAATTAAGACAACACGTTGTCAAATAATGTCAGTTTTTCTTTATTATCTTTAATTTGCCTCAAATGTCCTGGATATATGGTGGATAGAGACTGGATTCTGTTGTTTAGACCAGCCATACATGCCACTCTTTGTGACTTTGTTTTCTTGAGTATATGAAGTGAAGTGTGAAGCTAATGCAGCCACTGTTGTGTAGAATTTGCTGCTGGCACCATTACTAATTAAATACATTCATTAAGACAATGGAGGCTGGACATGGATACAAGATGGATTTATTTTTGCTTTCCTCTTGTTGTACCCTGTGTGCTGCTTGATGGGATTTGTTTCTGTTTTGTTTTTGAGGAGCTCCTGGAAGAATTTATACCTTCTTTTTGGTACATTACTGATTAGTAACGCAGAGCACAATCTGAAAAGGGACTGGCAGGGGCAATACTGAAAAATGTTGAGAGCAGTGAGGGATTCACAGTTTGTCACAGTTATTGAATTCACAATTTAGTAACTCCTGAAGGTCTCCAGTTGCATTAAATGTATGGTTTGTGTTGTTTTGTCGAATTGATGCTGCCTCAATCTAACATGTTTTCAGAAACCTGGGAGACCAGGAGAACATCTGTTGCATGTAATGTTTTCTGACAGTCATCAATCGCTGCTGATTAGTAAGTAAGAAACAGCCTTAATATGGCGTCCAGTTGTCACATTAAGAAGCAGGCTGATTTTACAGGCCCAAAGAGACAAAAACACCTACAGGAGAGAGGAAGAGAAATACAGAAACAAAGGAAAGATGCTCCACTAACCACAACTCAATCTGCAATCCCGATGATATAATTGCAAAACAAATAGAAGAATATTTTGTTTTATCTCTCACTGTACAGAGGACGTCAGCAGCCACTTTGTTGCCTAGAAACATAGTGTTGTGTATGTGTGCATTATGAGGTGTGCAAAAACTGTGCAGGCTCTCTTTTTGCTTTCATTTGTGTGTTTGGGGGCTGCAGCTACTGTTGAGTTCAATTTGTCTAATACATCTTATGGAAATGCTTTAGGTTGTGCAACATACAGCATAATTCTTCCATGTCATGCTCATATTAGAACGGGAACCCGGTAGTTAAAAATACTTACAGTCTAAGTCCTCTTTAAATTCCTCCCAAACTCAGTAGATCATACTGTAGCCTGTAATAACAAAATAGGTCCCTGTTAGTAATATACCAACAGGATAATAAGTTCCCACATTCTTACCCCCTTATTCCTTTACTTCACGTCTTGTTCCCTTGTACCTACATGTATGAATTTGTAGGTACTGTACTGGTAAGCTGTCATTACAAAAAATGACACTGTAAATTGAGATGAATTATGAAGTTTTCTTTTACTTTAATCAGAATCAGGCTAGTTGTTGCCCCTGCCTCCAGTCTTTAAGCTAAGCTAACCTCATCCTGACTCTAGCCTTGTTCTTATCCCACAGTCATGATATTAATAGCCAAAATATTATCTTACTCTTGGAAAGAAGACAAACCTTGAACCATTCCTTTAAATGCCTGCAGGCTCATCGGGGCTACAGTATGTCAGTCTGCTTGTAAACCTCATAAAGATCACTGTGTCTCCTCTTCCTCTCCTCCTTCTTTCTCTCTCCCTCTCTTTCTTTCCCTCCCTTGTTTTGTTTCCAGTCACACAGCCTCAGCCCCATCAGTACCTCAGGGCTGACATGTCCGCTGATGCTAACAAATGACGAGCATCCCCACTGACAGCAAGTCCATCTGTCTGTGTCAGAGTAATTGAATTTCATAAATATAATCAGAGGGGTCTGTTATGAAGGGACCTGTAGTGTAGTCTGGTCTCCTCTACATCATGGCGTGGTACTATTCAACACACAACAGACACCGTCTGCCGCCACATTAATAAGAGGGCGCACAAGCATGATTACCACAAAACACAGATAGACGTTGGTTAGGTATCTGACGGGTAATGAACAGATAATCTGCCGCACCGTTTGTCTTGAAATCTAATAGAAAGAGGAAGTTGCCAGAAGCAGGTCAGCTTGATTGTTCGGGTAATGGAGGGACATTTGATGCTCCACTCTTGCGTCATGATCATTTGCTCTGGTTTGAGAAAAGGAATTGTGCTTAAAAACTCCACTAGATCATTTGACATTACTCAAGTTAATAAATATAGAGCAAAAAAACACAAACACACACAAAAAAGCAAATGAAGGCGAACCATAGATCCCATTCATTATTAGCCAAAGAGGGGCCACAGTATTCCCACTGACCAACATGTGCAAATTCAGCGTTAACTGCACGTTCTGCTGAAACAGAGGCTTCACAAGAACCATATGCTCAATAGAAAACATCTAATTAGCTGTTAAATGAGGCAAGCTTTGACCTGAGAAGCTCCCTCAGAGGGGTAGTTAATCCCTGTTGAAGCAGTTTGAGGAATTATTGATCCAAAGACCCATCAAGCTTTGCTCCATGAGCACGCTATCGACCAAAGTACCCAGCGAGTCCTTCCACTCAAACTACAAGCTTACAAGAGAGAATGAGCACCAAAAGAAAAAACTAGAAACTCCATGTGTAGATGATCACAACAAAGAGTGAACTGACAGGGGCCTTCGGGGGTTCTCAAAGATGCCGATCTAATTACTGGCAATAAACTCCTTTGGAGATGGTGCTCTCGACAGAGATTATCTCTCTCCCAAGTTTAAGAGAGCAGAGCAGCAGGCCGAGATCAGGACTCTCTTGATGGCACTGTAAGTAGATTCTGTGAGCCACAACACTGTGTGAAATTACTCCTTTTTTTTGGTTCCATTCAGAAACCAAATAAAAACGTAAAAATGTGAGGATCCATCCGAAGTTATCTTTGCTCCATCTGGTCCATCTGAAGCCATCATGAGCTTCAATTAACACTGAAAAGAAAAAACGATCCCTCAAACATAATTTCCTTTATAATATTTTCATTTGGAACAATATTGGAATACAAAGATCAAAGCGAGAAATAACAGGACACATGACCATGTCTAACTGGCTCCCTTTGGCAAGCATTTGGACGGATGACTGTGATGTCTCCCAAGCTGCAAAACCTGGAAGTCTGAATGAGGACTGAAGCAGCAATTGGCTGATTCACTCGCTATCTCATGTTTGCTCAAGTCCTGATAGATTTCATTTCCAAAACAATTGATAGTTTGTCGCATCTGCTGTGCTGTGGGACATGCAGCCTGGCATGTGAAGAGAGTGTCAACATACGGCAGATTTAATTAATGTGAACCATCTCGTCGCCTGCCTCCCTGCAGACAGTTTAGGCCTGATAGACCTCAACACAGCCCTCCTGTGTTGTTGGGATTCACAGGCATTTCCAGACCAATCACTCTGCTGGGTTCACCTTACTGAATAAATTAGTATGCTCTCCACCCACCTGAGCCTTGGTTTCACCTGCTCCCACTCAAAGCTGCCCACTTGGACTAAAGCTGCACAAAAAATATTTGAAAGTTGCCTGTGTAATATATATTCCCTGACTTCCAAAAAAAACAACTCAAAATCTGATTTGCCAGTCACTGACATTCAACCAAGATGCAGACGCTTATTTCTTGGATCCCCCAGATCAATGATCAATCTTTCGATGTGTTGTTTGCACTGTGTGTCACCCCCCCCCCCCCTCCCCCCTTTTCTGCTAAGGCGAGTGCTCCTTTGATGGATTTGAACACTAAACTGATGAAGGAGCATTTATTGGCTTATCGGGACAAATCACATTTTTGAGCAAGCTCTAGCTTGTTTCTGTAATGGGATAAACAAAATGGCCTCGTCTCGAATGGGAGAGTGTGTGAATCCACTGTTGCCAATAGAAAATATATAATCCAAAAGAGACACCAACAAGCGTTGGCTCCGGCACATGGTTTTGTGAAAATCTGATTTAAATGATTGAGCCCTGTGCCTGCTGGCAAGTTAAGTGCCTCACTGGATGTTAACCCTTTACATACACCAAAGAAATAACTCGTGCTCTGTACAAAGAGCACAAAAAGATACTTTTGTAAAAAATAATACTTATATAAAAAGTAAAGTAAATAAAAAGTCTTGTTTGGGTAAATGAGATTAAAAATGTCAAATAATGCTCATAATCTGTGCTGACACATACAAAGCATTAAGCTTTAACACTATTCTTCCTTTGGTGTGAACTGAACTGTCTGCATGTGCAAAGTACCCAAAATAGAAACGCAATTAAATATTGAGATTCTATAAGAAAAAAAGTTTAATATTTTTGTTCTTCCCTCTGGTGCTCCAGTGTTTCATCTGTGCACCAAATCAGTCAACAAATTCAAAAGAGGAGAGTCGATGTAGTGCGTACAAAAACACAAATATCATCACTCAACCTCTAACAACGTGACAGCTATATTTAACAGCACAATCTAATATGCAACCTCTTTGAGTTAACAAATCAGCTCACCCTGAGGAAAACAGCATTGATTGGGGGGCAGGCACAGTGCTCTGTCATTATCGACTGACCCTGCTGTCAGGAAACAACCTGACAAGCTATTCACTCTGGAACACAAAGAACAAAACTGAATAATCCAGCCATCAAAAGATTGTCCGTTTGAGATCATTTGTGGGTGATTTTCAAACAGATGATACTAATATAAGTCAAATAGACAATATTCAATCAGCTTATTTTAATTTGGTGAACAAAAGATGAAAATTAACGAGAATACAGAAGCCTATACGTCTTTATTTCTAATTCAGTGTGAAGTTCATTCTCTGCTTTTTCAATAAGGAAATAATGGATTCACACATCAGATAAACCAGGATGGTCAGGCAGGCTTTGACCATTTCTATAACAATATAATAATAAAGCATTTTTAGAAAGATGGATAGAACCATAAAAAATATGTTATTCATTCACCCTGAAAGATGAAAACTGACTGTGTCAGCCATGCAGCACATGAAATACTTTCCATTATTTTGATAAACAGCAAAAATCGACCATAAATTGACTAAATGTGAGGCGGGTGTGAAACCCCCCAAAAATACGATCTTTTTCATGAATAGATGGAGCCTGGTTCCAAGGAGGGCAACAAAGTTGGTGCTGAAATAATGTGATTCCAATAATGCTTTATAAAATGTAGAGCACAGTGTTTGTGTGTGTAGTCCAAACTAAAAATAAGGGGGTTTATCACTGTGCTAACTTGGCTTGCATCTTAAAATGCATCTGTTGAACATCCTGAGATTTAAAGCTACACTTCTATTCTGTCATTTGTTTTGTTGTTGTTGTTTGTTATTTGATTGTTGTTTGTTGCTACTTGGGGGCAGCAGAAACAAGTTGCCTTTTTGGTCATGTGGAGTCATGTTTCTGGCCATCTGTTGCTTGCAAGTCCAATATTTACTCTTCAGTTTATGTCTGTTCAACAAGCTAATAGGTGACTTTGTCGTTTGGTGCCTGGCAAGTAGCAAACAGTGGGTTTTAAGAGCTTTTTATCTGCTGCAGCTAAAAATGAACGTACGTGACAACACTAACCAAAATAGTGAAGTTCTGGACCCAAAACAATGAGTGTGAAGACATTGAAAAGTTCCACAGAGGTGAAGAAAGTTGCACAGTAGGGTACTGATTCTCTGTGGTTTCATAAAGTACAATTGGTTATCAATTGAGATTGTTTTCCTGTCTTTGCTTGAATTGTTTTGTAGCATGTTATTTGTTTAGCGGTGGCCAAGCAGCATGCTCAGTGTTTGTTCAGGGTAATGAATAGCATGCACCCAACCACGGGATGCTGTGACTTTGCTGGAGGGGGAACCCTGCTGCTCTCCCCCAATTAGAGCCACCCAGTTGCACCGGCCACCTGCTGGTCCACAGGGAAACCTGATGATTGCAGCAGCTTGTAGCTAATCCAGTCTACTGAAGAAAGAAGAGGAAAGACGGTGTGGAAAAATATAGTCGACTCAACTCAACAAATCTCTAACTGAATTAGAGATGTAATCTCATTGTTACGTGCCCGGTTACATCCTGGGTTTGTGTTGTTTTTTTCCCTCCCCTTTCTGTGTTCACTCCAGGTGCGCTAAAATGAGTCTGTTAGTGAGGCTGGTGAACCATGGGGAGAGCTGTTCACGCACCTGTCATCCTGAGGGAAAGACGCCCAACTTGAATTCGCCATTGTGTCCATTTTGTAAGCCCTAACGGCTATTTCTTTTTGCCTCACGGCTTAGTTGTTTCATTATTTGATGTGTGTGGTTGTAGGTAAGTGGGGGATCCCTGTACACATCACACATGTAGCAGTTTGTGTTAGAAACACTAGCTTAGTCATTGTTGCCCCCCGTGTAACGTTTTGAACACCATTTATAGTTAGGAGACTTGGGATTTTCTGTTGTTTACTTTTGTTAAATGATAGGGGGTTCTAGTCAGCACATTTTGTTTTGTTAATTTCATTTACTTTGGCGCAACGTTCAGACCCTACTTCCTCACTATTACACTTTTGTGTCATCCTGTTTCACACAATAAATCTCCTATGTACTCGTCATTCAGCCATTGTGCGTGTGTGTGTGTAATAATTGGTTGGCTGTATTTGTGTTGTCGCCCTAAGTGCCCTAGACAAAACTGGGACGTAACACTCATGTTAAACAAATAGAGAAGACTTGAAGCAGCCTTTTTTTGTAAACTAGGCTGACACGATTAGATGTTGGTCAAGCGAGATGAGGCTGCTAATCAAAGCTATGAGCGTGGAGGCTGTGGCGGGCTGACACCATTAGATAGCCAAGGGGTGGAAAGCACCTAGAGGACTACACAGTTAAAATTAATCCAAAGGTGAACAGGCCGATATTGGGATGGGAACCACCTGGATGTTCTCTCTCCATCTCCAGCAGCTTTTCTTCACACAGTCATGGAATAAATAATTAAGAAACTCTAAGGAGACCTGTTTCCCATCTCTGTATTGATCTGTTGCTATGCTACCACATTGTGCTGCTTTCCTCAGAGCGGAGAAGTCTTCACATTCATGGTTTGCAGGGCCTGATGACATGGCTAATGGGATCTCTGAGCACTCAAAAGCTGGACACCATTCAGAACCAGGAAGCAATAGTATTTGTGGGAAAATATAGTCGACTCATTGGCACTACTGGTACAGAATCAGAGATGTAATCTCATCACTACTATTACTAAACAAATAGAAAATGAAGTGTAGCGTATGAGCTTTTAGATGGTGTGGTGAGGATCCGAGGATCCAAGGAACATCTGGCCCATCATCGAGATTTTCTCCCACATAATGCTCTGTACACAAAGCAGAGGCTTTTTCATGAAAGACACATAATGCAAGATACATGTTTGAGCTATTTGTTTTTGTTTTCTATATAGACATATAGATATAAATATATGTGAAATAATAATAATATAATAAAGCACACAATGTGGCTTTAAGTGTGTAAAGAATATTATCACTCAAAATACTTTATTCATGGAGGCCACGGTGGCAAATATTTGGACAAAGCCAAGCTAGCTGTTTACCCTGATTCAAGTTTTTATGCTAAGCTAAGCTAACCACCTCCCAGTTCTAGCTCTTTAGCCATGTAGACATGAAAGTGGTATCGATCTTTCTATCTAGTTCTCAAGAAAGCCAGAAAGCTGATACATTTCCCAAACTGCCTAATTATTCCTTTAAACTCTGAATTAAAAACATATTTTTTTGTGGTAGCAACTTGAAGCATTTGACTCAACCGGCTTTGTGATAAAAACAACTTAAGCGGTCTGATGCTTTAATTTAGCTAAGACATAATGCAAAAGAACAAGTGTGGATCCTATCAATCTCTGTCTCTGAACCTTGGGCAGATGGCTCTTTCTTAAACCGGTTTACATACACAGATGGAGCGCTCAGACACTGTACGTGGTCATGGGTAAAGAGGTCCGGCCCTGCAACATTTTATCAGTTTACGGTGTAACTCTTTGGAATTTTCATGATCAACAACTTCTCCCTCATTTCCACATATCCTTGGATCCTTCACCTTTTAAATCACCACCAGTCCTCTCCACATTGACCTTGTTTTGCGTATTTCTAATTCACATCATTAAACGTGTGACCTACTTTTTCCTTCAGAACAACTACAACGTCTGGGGCCTTGGTGTTGTAAGGGCCCCCAGTGTGAATTACAGCTCTACCTAAATGTGGAAGTAAATTTGAACACAAACAAAATGTCAGCACACCTGTGTATTTTGGCTTTGTGGAAAAACATACAAAAATTAGCTTTCACTGCTCCTGTACTGCATAGTGTGAACAGATAATTAGTTTGATATCAATAAACAATGTAGGAATGTCTTCAATGAGAATTAAACAATGCAACACCAGTTGTCCTAAAGTATCAACCGGGCTCCTGTGGAGGATTGCATCCACAACTGGCACACACTTAACAAACGCTATTAACTGACAGTGAGTGATAAGACATAAACAAGAGTTAGTTGTGTGATAATGAACAAGCTTGTGCAGTTACGTAATGATGTGAGCACTGCAGAATAATCGAAGGAATAATCAAGCTGACACACCTGCACACCTGGAAGACATGAATCTCCAAGCAAACCAGTGATGAAAACTCAAATACCTGAGAGCACTAACTTGGACATAGAATAACACCAAATCATTATACTGTTAATGGCTGTGGACATCATTAGGAGAGAGCTGCAATAAAGCAAATTAAGTATTCATGTGCGTATGTGCTTAAATGTGATTTGAGGACGATGCATGTGACATGTGAATGATGTCCAGGGAATAATTCAGATGACCTACAGCTATAAGCAGTGAAGGTACGTCCTGTGAGAAGTAAGACACGTTCCTTATCAGTTCAAAGGAGGGGCCAATATATATTTTTTGTTTAATTTCATTTCATCCTGTGGGGTGATGATGCCATGCTATGTGATTTCATTCTATCTTTGGTAGAAAATAGTTCCAGTTGAATCCTTTGACGGTGATGACGGTGGAATATTCAGAGTAAGTGGAAAGACAAATGACATTTTTCAAAGCTTTAGCATAATAAATTAAATTCTGTTCACTGCTGTTGTATTGAGATGGCAGCAAAAAATCTCAGAGACAGTTTTTTCAAAACCATGGCACATTAAACCAATGATATTGATGATCTGTTCCTTAAATTCATACACATTTATTTGCAAGTACATGTACACCTAATTAACAATACATCTAAGACAAAAGAAAGACCATTAATATTGACAATGGAATAAATTGTGTACCTTTGGAAATTGTAGTTACAATGGCAAAATATACTTTTGCAGCACTTTATCCCTGAGAAAGCAGGTCAGCCATATTGTAACAACCATTTGAAAATAGCAATTTGGGGACAGAATTGACCAAAACCCTAAATCATCTGAAAACGTCAGGATCTATACAAGACACACAAAAGTGGTGATCATTACTTCCATTTGCCTCTGCAGCCATCTCACTTTGGTTCGATGGAGGTCCTGGTGGTGCTTCAGTCAGCTGGAGCTCAGTCAATGCAGGTATCAGACAGCAGTTGCACACAAAGGTTGGGTCCCAGGTAGCAATCTTTTGTGATGAGAAATCTTGTTGACGCTTTTAGAGGGCATTTGACCGAAAGGTATAGTACAGTCACTTATCTGTTGACTAAATATATCATTATCTCAAAGGCACAACCTGGTTTTAGCTAGATTCTTTAGGATCAGCACTCATGTAGTTCATTGTAAAATACTGCTCATGACTAATTTGGAAAGTTAGACCTTAGACTTAAAAATAATACCAGACAAAACATTGGTAAATAATGATAATGATAGGTGATAATAATGATCACAGTTTTACAGCCACTGATATCAATAAAACAGCTAATGGTTAGTTTGTTATTTTGCCACCAATATGTTGACTTTTTATATTTAAACATGAAACATTTTATGAATCTGTAAAGATACAAGAGCCTTCACACACCAGCATGGACATAAACAATTTAAAGAAGTAGAAAGAATTAAATTATTCTTCAGGGCTTTATCTTGGCATCTGCCACAAGTTGGATATTATATGTGTGTGTTTGGTGTACACATTTCTTAAGGTTCTTCTGTTTGTTAATGGTAATGTGTCTTTTGTACCATAATAAAACTGATAGTTGAGGGAAAGTTCAGCTTAGTTAGAGTGTTCTATGTTCTGGGGTTACAACATCTCAGATTGTTACTTGCATAATTTAAGGTTTATTAGTTTGTTTTTGAGTCTCTTTTGTCATAAAGATTGGCATTCTTTTACTGAGTAGAGACTCTTGGTGTCAGAATTTTGACTGAATATCGAGTGCTGCTGAACAGAGCTCTGATCCTGGACAAGATGTGATTGTTTAATTAGTAAATCCTGTTAATGATCAATGGACCTGAGATTCTGCAGGTGGTCTGTTATCTTGATCAGGATTTCTGGGTGCTGTGGGAACGTGCTCTGCTCTCACACTCACACCTGGTCTTACACTTTTTACACTTTTTAGCTGACTACAATGGCAAAATATCTCATGATTACAATTCTTATGATTTAATATGTTTTGCTGTAATAACTGTGAATATCTGATAATGTGTACTCTCCACTTGGATAATTTGTGTCTGTGTCAACACTGTTGTAAAAGACAGCATCAGGTTAATTAGAAACTAGAGACAACTGGTTTTGGAAACTAAGAGAACAGTCTGACCTATGTTCTTATCCCAGGGTGAGAACACTCAGTTAGATAGACAAGACTGAGGAGTAGAGTTGACTTGATATTTTGTCTTTTGCTGTTAGATCCTGGTTAAAAGCCCTTGTTACAGGACTCTACTTACAGGACCAGCTCTCCGTTTAAAGGGTCCGATCTCTAGTTCTATGGGATCTTACCCTATTGGAAATTCTAAATATATTTAAGCTGGTGTCGAGGGAACCCGCCTAGCTTCTCACTGCCTACATCCGTAACCATATTTGGAAATGCCTTCCTCTTCGTCTGTTTATCACACATTTTCCTAATTTTGACCTCCTAACCGTCTGTCACTCACATCCTGTCACTAACATTTTCATTCCTATTTTCTGTGTGTGTACATCCTAAGCACACACACAGACAGCTGGTTTCATCACACTTGCAGCTCCTTTCTCTACCAAACATGGGCCTATTAAACTTAAGCATCACTATATTTATTGATCACATATCAGATTATAGGTTTCAATCATTTTAACACTTCATAATAGTCTTTTGTGTTCAAGCATCCCGATTATTCAGCTACAAGAGTCCTGTTCATGTTGTTTATATGGAGGCAATATCCTGGGGTCTCACTCTTTCTGACAGTGTTTATGAAGTTATAAGTATGTGACTACATTGGCCCTTCGGGGTCAGATGCTTCATATGCTCATGGTGTATGATCTCTGTCCTTTCAGCTAAAATAGAGTTGGACTCTTAGGCCTGCTTAGTGAAAACAATTCATTTACATCCACTTGTTGTATTAAGTTTCCTCTCTTTCTTTTTTTATTATTATGTGCTTTTTTATTTGCTTTAGTAGTTGCTTTATTATTTGCTTTATTAAAAATATCAAAAGACAAAGATTTGTTGAATCATCTTTTATTTGCTCACTTCTCCAAGGGAAATAAGGAAAATTTCCACCACACTGACCACCTCTGTCCTCATTGTGGCCGACTGTTTGTGACCCTGACTAAAATTAATGCAAAAGAGAAACAGAGCAGAAGGCTACAGAAATGCAAATCTTTGCAAAATCTCAGCAATGTGTCTGAAATGTAAATTGGATCGTGGTCCTGGTCAACAACCACTGGTCTTTTCCATGAAGAGTTTGCATGATGTTTTCCCCATCTTCATGTTGGTTTCTTCTGGATGTTCTGATTGGCTGCCACCTAACCCTCACAAACATGCAAATTGAATTGTCTCCAATTTTCATGACAGATGTTTAGTTATGGGCCCTTTTTGGTAACATAAAGTAATGGAACTATTTCTAGTACTGAGAGTGTTAAATGATGATTTATTATGTGATACGTATTTATAGAGCACACATTAAATAAAAGTACAAAGTGCTTCAAAGAAAGAAAAATGAAATAAAATACACAAATAAATATTAAACAAGAAATGAATAAGAAACAATTACATTAATATACAAAAATACATTATTATTAATTAATTATTAAAGCATTCTGACATTAACCACTTCATTTCCCAGGTATGGATGTAAGGTCAAAGGTCAAAGTCATCCTGTGAACATAATGGAGCTCCTCATAACAGCTTGTGTGGTGTGCATCTGGTGCTCTTCCAGCCCTCCGGTGCTTCTGCCTCCACAAGCATCCCAGAAAAGGAGGATCTTTAAGACAATCACAGCGTGCCAGAGGTAATATTAGTAAAGAGTTCTCACTGAAGTAAATCAAACATCATCCCCTGCCAGCTTCTCCACAGCATATGAGTTTCAAAATGTGCCACAGAAGATGTAGATAAAACATATTGAACATATTGCCTCCTTGCTGCAGAGGAGGGCAGCTAACTGAGAGCTTAGACCCATTGAAATACACCCTGAATAGCTCCTCTGTTACAGCTACGTGGTGTTGATGGCCCTTTATCATCTCAGAGGGACTGAAAACCTATTTGACAACCAAAAGAAAGCCCCATGTGTATTGGTGAGATTAAAGCTTTATTTAAGGGTATCATTTCCCTCCCTTCAAGATAAAAGGCTTATTAAAATCACAGAGCAAAATGGCTGGAAGAAATTTCCCTCATGAGCTCCTAATTACAATGTCAACACTCCAACTTTCTGAGCTCACATCCCTTCTCTCTCTCTCTCTCTCTCTCTCTCTCTCTCTCTCTCTCTCTCTCTCTCTCTCTCTCTCTCTCTCTCTGCAGTCACATCTCTGCGTGTCGTCTGTACGAGTGTTATGATTTAACCTTGAACTACCTAGGAATCCTCCCCACCATGCAGCATCTATTTTCTCTCTCCGCATAAACACTCCTTTCATATCAAGCAGCGCGCCGAGCAGTGACCCGCTCTCCAAACGCTCTCCTGGGACGTCAGACATGGTCGCCTGCTGGTGACTCAAACTGCCTGACACAAGGAGTATTTAGAGAGATGTGTCTGCTGCCTGCATGTGCACTCCGTCTCCCGTTATCTTCTGTAAGTGTGATCCACCGGGGAGCCCTGCTGCTGCCTCCTCCTGCTTCACATCTTAGAACTGCCTTTGAAACACAAGTCTTTTCAAGAGAAACTGCCTATTTTGTTCTGTTTCGTGGAGACATTTTTATGTATGTGCAGCTCTCAGGGGAGTAGCAGCTTCAGCTCAGCATATTATGCCAAAAACTTTCAGATAGCGGTGGGGTTTTTTTCACAGATACTAAAGATACTCTCTTTCTTTCTCTGTGTGTGTGTGTGTGTGTGTGTGTGTGTGTGTCACTTTTTGTAGCTCTTAACCAACCCCTCCACCCCCCACCCCCTCCACCCTACCTGTCACTCTCCCATCTGACCGTGTCAGAGTGTCACAAACACACACACACACACTGCTCTGCTGGTAGTCTGCTTCCATCTGACAACTAAAGCAACGTCTGGTCACCATCTGTAAAAGATCATCCCAGCACTCTGAATGAAAACCATGGAGAACGGCACTTCTGTAAAGACTATTTAATTGATTTATTTGGTCATAATCTGCAAACCCTTAGACATGAAGAGCAGCTAATTTCTTTGACAGTACAAAGAAAGCTAATTAAAAAGATAATGGGTTTTTATCAGCAATACCTTCTTCCTTCAGCTGAGCTTTTTTTATAGACAAGGACATGGATGAGAGCGACCATTGTCTCTGCTGAAGACTGCATTCCTGTTCCTGCTCAGTTGTCGGTGAGCACATATGCACATGATTTAATGAGACCGACGTCCTGTGCATTATAATACTCAATGCTGTGATCTGCCTGCCAGTTAATCTGGTAAATGCATATGCAGCTGCACTGACACAAACACAAACACAAACACAAGCATGCATAGGCTGCTTCACGTGTGTGTGCGTGTGTGTGTGTGTGCATGTGAATATTGCTCATCTTGTGCTGTTCCCATGGTTCCCCTCTTTAAAAAGAAAATAATCTCCCAATTCAGAGAACTGTTGACACTTGATATGGACTTCATTTGCTTCATTGTACGGGAGCCCTGATGTAGGCTTCACAACAACAACAAAAAACATAACAAATGCAGTTTAATTGTATTTTTTAAATGAATCGAACAATATAGATGTTTAGTGTTCGGAGCAGATTGAGTGTTTATTTCACCATATGTCACTTAGCTTACACACTGCTGTAACAACATGCATGAACTGTAAATATATATATATATATATATATATATATATATAT
>JAVQJL010044191.1:0-28067 GCA_036024295.1 Nannoperca obscura | reverse complement strand
TCCATCCCTTTATGACCACAGGGTACCATCTTCTGATGGCTACTTCCAGCAGGATAACTTGCCATGTCACAAAGCTCAAATCATCTCAAACTGGTTTCTTGAACAAGACAATGACTTGTCCACAGTCACCAGATCTCAATCCAATAGAGCACCTTTGGGATGTGGTGAAACGGGAGGATGTGCAGCCGACAAATCTGTAGCAACTGCGTGATGCAATCATGTCAATATGCACCACAATCTCTGAGACATGTTTCCAGCACGTTGTTGAATCTATGCCACAAAGAATTAAGGCAGTTCAAGGTGTACCTAATGAAATGGCCGGTGAGTTTATATTTGTGCTTTTCAGAAAAGACATACAGTACTGCTGAAAAAAAGAACCTTTTTCTTTCCATAAAACTGAAATCTAAGCTACTGTAAAATGATTTAGATGAGAAAAGATAAGATAAAGTGAAGCCACAGGGCCTAAAACATTTAGCAAAAACATGTGTATTGGCAATCCAGATAACCAACAACAAACCAACAAATAGAACACCACCTATTAATTTGGGAGATACCTACAACAACGTATGCAAAAACTAACATTTGCAACTTTGAGCAACAAGAGACTCTCTTCTAAGGAAATACAAAGTCTGAGTATGTTTTCTGCCCTTAAGCCCCACTGACACATTGATCCCTGCGCACTTCCTGATGATTTAAGCCTGGGTGGATAACATAGATGGTCTCCTGAGAAGAGCAAGAACCTGTCATGAGTAAAGAACGGGATCAAAGCACTTACAGTATTCTACATGCAACTTGAAGGTGTTAGTTTAACATATATACATATAACATTTCCTGGCACACATAATAACCCAACTAAAGTGTAGCATTATTGGACCGTAGTATTGTATTACCATGTGTATTAGCAACAAACTGTGTCTCAGTTGTATAACAGATATAGTGAACCTGCAATGTTCAATCAGCTGTAATTTTCCGATATTTACAGTATCACACAAACACCTACACATGGTCTCAAGAGATTAGTCGTGTCGCTCTGCTGTTCTATAGATTTCAGTAATTTATTACTGAGTTGGTTTACATATACTCTCTCCTACTGTTCTCCTATTAGGTCTCATACTACCCAGGATGTCAGTGAACCAAAGGCTTTTCAAGATTTATGTCCAGCATCCTTTTTGGACCCACCACTGTGTTAGCTCTTCTGCAGGGTAATGGCATGACATTCCATAATTGCACAAATTATTTGGTCATCAAGCTCTATTTCCAGCTCTGCAACAATATCCTTTTCCCATTTGCTTTGTAATCTATTACCAGGAGACACAGCTCAACAAGAAAGGGATGCATTAGCACACACAGATCGCAAGCACTTAACCCTGCACCAGCTTTTAATAATAGCTATGGCCAAAGATCTTTTGTCATGTACTTACACTAAACTTTGGGAAAGAGCTCCACTATTATACCAGAGCCAATACCTCTGTTTCACAGTTCAAATGATCACTGTATATTATCAATTTATAGTTCAAGGAAACACATCTGTTTAACGTTGTCTGTCTCGTTGTCTGGTATTTTTATGGTTTTATCTTATGGTTGGCACAAGAAACACAATGTTTGGCACAATGTTGTTAAACAGCCATTTTGTATAAGACTGAAATGTAAAGAGAAAATGAATTGCTACCGGTCACAGTGTTAAACACAATTACTATACAGTCAAATTCAAATAAACATAAATGAAGGGTATTTTATTGAATGCATGTACTGTAGAGTAAAACATAGAAGTTGCAAATGTGCAACAATTGTGTCTTTAAAAAGTCATCCCGGTAATTGGATGATGAGCATGTATTTAATATTCACCCAGCCACTTAATTCAATTTATTTTTGTAATTAGCAGATAGAAACTATGATTAACCTCTGTATCTGATGTGAATACTGTGGACCATCTGAGTGGCTAGAAACTTTAAGCAAAGATAGAGACATGTAGCCTTTCTGGGTGCCAGCACATCAGACTGCCTTTACAATATGCATGGTTTGTAATGCAAGGAGACACCTCATTTTTTGGCTGGCCCTACAGGGGGAAAATAACACATGCCCAAGCAATGCTCTACGTTAATTACACCTCTTCGGCCTTAAGTAGCTCCATCAGCAGTCAGCTCCAAAAGTATTTCATCCTAATGAAGGGAAGATGAGTTTAGCACCTGGGTGCATTCAGGTAAAAACAAGAATTCTAGCATGTTTTTCTGATTGGGATTCAGCCATTCTGTAGACTTGCTATGGGCTGTTGTTGGATATTGACAGAGGGACAGCATGCGGAAAGATGAAAGAGAAGCAAAAAATGTGATTGTTATGAAATCTGCTGTTCCAAGAGGATGAATCACAATTTCTTTGTGCACAATAAAGTCATTAAAGTAAAAAACATAATCCACGAATCCATCGTGAACCGACTGCTAAACTTTGATGAACTGTAGAGGTCCACGGTAGTGAAGACAACAGAAGACTAGGTCAATCAAAAGTCAAGCCATGTTAAGATAAGATAAGAAAATTAACTAGCAACTATAGTACGAGCAGTGAAAACACAGTAGTAGGAAGTAATATAAGCCAAGAAAGAATAATAGGCAGTGATAAATACAAAAGTAGAACTTCATATATAAGTCAAAAATGTAAGGAATCAAGTGATTCAACAGTCAACCTTAAAATTGCACTTGAATAAGGTAACAAGCAAAACAGTTTATATTGTTGAATAGCAGCTGTACTGTGTGTAGTTGACATCAGATAATGATAATGCTTAGTGAGGAAGGCAACAATAACAGATGTTAAGAGTGTCAAACTGTCAGCAAAAATGAAATGCAGTGAAAAACACCTGGATGGTGTTGTCAAATAGTTCAGGTGTTTTTGTGGTACACTGAGGGTCACAGTGGTTGTAGAGCCTCAAAACAGCAAGGAGGAGGAGCCACATTCATAAACTGTAAGTGGAGGATCCTGGCACTGAATGACCTGTCAAAAGCACTTGTGGTGGAGCAGTGGGAGGTGCAAAGGAAGCAAATAGTGGACCACCTGTACGTCCACTTTGAGGCTGCTGTAGCTCAGAAAGTAGAGAGGGCTGTCCATCATCTGTAGGGTTGGCAGTTTGATCCCTGGCTCCTTCTATCCACAAGTCAAAGTGTCTTTAAGCAACATAAATTCTTCCAATTCGTTTAGCTAGTGGCTTTCTGTATTTTAGGGTGTGGGTGAGCAATGCTTTACCCTGTCCACCAACGCTTCACAAAATCCTAAGTTAGTCTTCCATATTCCTGTGCACCTGTGATACAGTAGACACAGCTATGCCTGAGATGTTTGAAAGCTTTTTCAGATGTAAAGCGAAAAGGAGACATGAAACCACACAATCCTCAAGATAATGACCACTCCAGTAACCCTGATGGCTGGCTGGTAGGAAAACAGAAGCAGACACATAGCTGCACAGGGGTCTAAGCGAGTCACGGATAAGCCTTTTTTAAGACTCTTGATATGATTGGACTGGGAACTGTCTACTGTAGGGCATTCCATAACAATGTGCCACCAACCATAACGGGAAATATGCTATCTACTTAAGTGAAGAAAACAGATCCACCTAAAATGCAGCATATTGCTAACATACATCAGGTTTGCAGCACATCATTTATTAACTTACTAAAATTCTTGGCTTGGACCAGAAAAAATCTCTATGTAAAGCAGCACTGATACACAGCAGATGGTAATGGGTTCAATAAGTGTGATCATAGTCCTGAAATTAATCGAGAGAAGTTTAACAAGAGCTCAGCTGTTTAGGCCTAATATAAGATATAAGAACAGGAGGGCAAGTTGTCACATAACTGCATTAATAATATTTCTCAAATGCTAATATTAAGTGTGTGGAGAAAATCTGAATGCGATGACCTAAAAATTATGTGTTTCTCTTTCAGCCAATTAAAACAGTATATGTCAAAGTATTTACAGCCAATAGACAAATAATACATTCTAATAGTAACTTCAGTTTATTTTGTCAAGCCAAGAGGAAGGTCACCAAAACAATGCCAACAACATTAGGGGAAATATACTAACCAAGACATAAGTAGTCAAAATGAGCTGCTGTTGTAACCAATAGCATGAATCATTTCAATATGTTGCCAAAGACGAAACAACCAAAACACTTGGCATGGTTAGGCAGTAGCACCATAAGAGCTTAGCTTGGCAGTCATACCAGCAGGCACCATGACATTGCCCACAAGCAGATCAGTTGGGAAGAAATAAAAACCTCCAACCAAAAGAATCCCTATAAGGATCTGTATCTGACCGTTTTCTAGCCTGTTCTTTTAAACAGGCAGCACAGCAGAGTTCAAAGTATTCATCAGCATCAGCAGTCTCATAGCTTACTGACATTTGCCAAGTACACAAACACCCGGCTGAGCTGAGCTAAGACATCCAATGATGATAGGTAAGCACCAAGTAAGCACCAAATGCTTCATTGGGTGAAGTGAAGCAGTGAGCTTGGAATCTCAATGTTGACAATGATGATACATATAGTGAATAAAACCATTTGTGACACTTGCAGTGATCTTGTGCCTCCAACAGCACGGGCAGAAAAACATTGACTTCTACCGTGAAATATGTGTTTGTGGGACAGCACTAATATTTAACCGGTCATTGCTTGGAGTGGCAGAATGCTATCATCAGCAGTGAATGTGGAGTGCACACATGGTTATTTCCTCCATAAATCTGTTTTGAAGTGGCATGATGAGACTGTTGGCATGCAAGCTTGCTGATTAAAGGCTATTTAGAGCATCAAAAGCCTGGTGTAGAAAAATAGTGAGGAGAGTGAGACCGCTTCAATGGATTGCAAATTCATTGTAGATTGTGACATACTGTATGTCCGGTGTGAGTGTCACTTGAATTGCTTGCTTGAAGCTCACAGCCCTGAAGCAGCCGATTCATTTTTCTGTCCTATAATTCACAGTTATGTTTTTATATCCTAATATATCATATTGCCATATTTGAGGCATCTCTAGCAGTGACCGATTTCAGTCATGTCAAAACACAACACCGCTGTTCAACTGTGACATTTAACTTGAGGATGCAGAACTTTTTTCCAGAATTTACACATTACTAATATGATGTGAATTATCTGCTAATGATGTCCATCTGATCTCTATTCTTCGTATTGTTAAGAGGAGGGATAAACAATGTACCCAAACTACTCACCAGAAATACATGTACAACTGAGAGGTTGCATCAAAATACAAATGACCACAATAGCACTATTAAAATAGTATTTATTCTCAAATGAAAGCACATTCTCTCTGTCTATACAGTATGTGCCATTCACAGCACAACACAGTGGAACATAAAGCATCACTGCAGAACATCTTATTCAACAAACCTTGTTTCATTTCCCATTAGAGCTGCAGTTGCAACACACAGATCAACACACCAAGAGCACAGATGGACATCATATTGATTTTGTTGTACTCCATTAACAGGAGGATGTGATTATACAGAAATTAGGACCTTACAGTTATAGCAGGAGGTGATATTCTGAGACCAGAAACACATAAAAACTCTAATAGGTGACTTCCTCGGCTAAATAAACAGGATAGCATGTGGACATGATTAATCTACCAATACAACACAGTCTTGCATGATTATTAGAACAATTGTGCTAAAATTTGGTGATTATAATACATGTATATTTATCAGGTTGAGGGGGGCATAACATACGCCCACAATTATTTCCTTCCTTTCTTTTTTTTTTAAATATAGCACACATACATAACACAACAGCACAGCAAAAGTAGAACAAACAACTCAATATTAATGATAGTGATGTAATGAAATGGGAAATATTTAACAGTATGGAAACATTTGTCCTCCTGCTGCATAATAAAGAGTTAACTGATAATCTAAAAAAAGTGAAGCCAGTGTCCCATGCCAGCTCATCATCCATACAAACAAAGGCACCTGTCTTGTACCAATACAGATCTCTCTCACACACACACACACACACACCTCCCACCACACATACCATATGGCAGAGCATCGGAGGTGGACAGGAAGGAAGTTTTTCAATAGGACAGGGCCAGAGTGGGTTGACCAGGCATTAACAGAGTGGGAAATAACTATCTGACTGGCACAGTGGTTGGCAGACAGCCAAGACAATTCTGTTGTATATATGGAAATAGCGAATATACCACTTGATATATCAACATTTGGCAGCAAGCACTTCAATCAATCACTTTAGTAGCAATAGGATATTTGCAAGTATTTTATATTACTTTTAAAAAGCAGTTTAAATAAATAACAATTATAGGGATATATGGACAGTTTTACTAGTGACATTCTGAATGTGTCACTGATAGAATAAATAATTTATTCTTACAAGGGAGTATATTTGGACATACATACATTTTTTTTACTGACATCATTCATTCAATACAGGTCCATTACTGATACGGAGTAGCTATCTGATGATGGGGAAAGTCCCTCCCCCACACCCACACAGTGCCCTTCTGAACACCCCTTCAACTCCATGCTCTCCACCGTCTCTATTCAAACTTAACATCTCACACTGGAGTGCTGATTCCTGAGACACTGAGATCATTAGGTTGAATAATTGTGATGCTGCATCTCTCCAAAGGCTGAGATGTTACATGTTTGATATTCCACAACAGGTGTAGCAGGCAGGTCTAGTCAAACTATCATTAATCAAGACATCAGACTTCTATTTTCAGAATATGCATCTTAGCTTGCAGCTTGCACCTTAGGTCTGAAATCAATTTTTAATTAATTGATTTAATAAAAAAAAATGTAATCACTTTGTTAAAACTATAGTGCAGTTGAGACAATACTAATAACAGATTTGCAAGCTTGCTACTGATTTTCAGTTGACATTGTTAGTTACTGTTGATACGCCTGTCAAGCGTTCCCTTCTCGCACAGCAAATATGCAGTTTCTAATAAAAAAGATGACAGATTTACCTCTCAAAATTCAAAATGATTTCTGACACAATGGATTTGATAACAAACAGACATATAAACAGTTCTCATTTCTAGCTGGCGAAATGACATCTGTGTAATGTTGACAGCAGATTCTATAAGCTGCATCTAGCTAGAAAATTAATCTAACAGTAGCTACATGAGTTGGTCTCAGGTTGACTTTTTAATGTTTCCAGCTGACTTGTTTTAAAATGAGAGCCCTGTCAAAGGGCCTTAAATAGGCACTTGATGGCAACATATAGTACATATTGTGCTAAAGCTCCCACACAGAAAGCAATAAAAAAACAGTGTCTAGTATTGCACTGTAGAGTTAATTAGTCGGAGTATTGCAAAATATGAATCTGATCTAACACTTTTACTTATCACAATAACATAACCTGCTTAGCTTACATTATTGGCCAAAGCAACACCAGAGGTAATGATGCTTTATTGTATGCACAATAGTATGTTTCACTTTAATGTTACAAGAGAAAAGGCTGTTAGGATGAGGACTAACTGGTGTGTTTGCTGAACATACGCTATTTCGGATAACGAGTTTGGGTGGGGCTGCTGGAGTGTGAACCTACCAAATCTGATTAAGAGCAGGACAGAGCAGATGCAGAGTATCTGTCGTATTACAGCCCAATGCACACCACTTTAACATGTGGAGAAATCAAAAACCTGCTGTGTCTATTACGGTTACTAACCTATGATTGGACAATTGCTGTACTGGAGAGGGGTTTAACAAACAGCAAAAACATACCTACAGAACAATTCGTAATTTTATTGAAAGTCAGATCTTTAATTATTCTATTCCCACTGAAACTCACTGAGATTTAGTTAGGAAACTCATGAATTATACATCTTGATTACACTTGCTCTTAAATGTATCAATATGGAAAATCTTACAGCCCAACTCCTACACAATCGCTTCTACATTGTGGCCATTTTTGCTTGTTATTTTCATGATGGTACTTTTTCTCCCTCTCTATCTATCTCTCTATCTTTCTTGCTCACTCAACCATGTTATGAGAGGATGAGCTCCATGAGCTGTGGTGCCCTGTACATTTCAACTCTGTCAAGCCAGTCACTTCTTGCCATTGCTCGAGGGGAAACGTCTGCTGGCGGGAGCGAGGTCACACTTTGTCTAGAGAGTAGTTCACAGTGACTGATAAGAGAGCAAGTGTTTGTGAGAGAGGAGGGTAGCCATTAGGTATGTGAATATTCTTTGTCACGCCACACCCCAACAGAGACTAAATGAAGTACTAAGGACCAAATGTAAGCATGAAGGCTGAAAGGTGAAGTGCTGAGGAGAAAGCAGGTTTTTTGAGACCATGTCAACAAGTCACTTGTTCCATCCAGGAGTTTCCCTGTTTAACATAACAGCAATGCCTATTGAACTAGAGAACAGGTTATAGTATATACTACCCACACCTCAGACAGATGTAGTTCACTTTAAATGGCCAATTTGTTAACAATGAGCTCTAGTCCACCCTCAGGATAAATCCGCTCGGGCATTGGCAACAGAAAGCTCCAATTGTATTATTAGGTTATTACAGGGCATAACTACAGGGGCCATATAGACCTTGTTAGTGGGCACTTAACCATCTGTACACAAATCTCCACTAGAATACACTGGAACATTTTTCATAAAGCCGTGCCTCATTTCCACACTGACCTCTACAAACTAAAGTGTCCTTTCAAGCCCATTCAAGCATACAGGCAGCATTCATAAAACACTTCCCCTCTTTAAACCATGACCCCATGAGAGATATGCTGTCACAGAATATTCAGAGCTACGGATAAAAACCGGCTATGGAATATCAAAAGCTCCCATCTGTCCACTTCTCCCTCTCTACCCCCCTTTCCTTTTGTTACTTAACATTGCCCTGTTTTTATGTCAAGGAAAGGGCATGTCTTGCAAGGCAAATGATTTGGTCTGACTGAAGAAACTAGAAAATGAACAGGTCACCCAGGAGTCCCACTGTCTGATGGGCAATAAACCTTGTCATTGAAATGTGAGCAGAATGCCAAAACTCCACTGTGTATTTATGTGACAGCACTGGGCTGCAACACAACCAGAGCTGGAGGAAAATATATTCCAAAAGCATCCTGGAGATGTGTAAAAAATTAAGATTCAAACTGCTGCATGCACCATACTGATGTTCCCAGTAAGAGAATGCCGTATGTCTGTGTAAAACACGGAGCAGTGTGAACACTATTAGCATTATGTAAACTAACATTTAGCATGGCCTCCCTATTACATGTACTTCGGTGGTGAACAGTGGACTTGCATTTTTTTTATATGTGTGCCTAGAAAAAAGTCCTGGGATAAGTGACCTGAGAGCAATGTAGATGGATGATGAGGTCAACTTTGTTTGGTCACTTTTGCTGTGTCTCCTTATGAGAACTAAAATCAATTATTCTAACAATGTTGGACAATAATACAGTCAAAAATGGCTTCAAATGGCTCTTTATAATACCAGTATGAGTCCACAGACTGATAACGTAACTGCTATCAGTTATCTATGCTTAAAAAGCTGTTACCTTCCACAATTTGTTTCCCTCTTGTAATGCACAGGTTGCTACAGATATACAAGCACAGGCGCACATCTTACCTGGTTTTTCAAATCCAGCTTGGGGCAGGGGCGTCCGCCATTGAAAGCTTTCTCCCTGAGCCACTTGGACCTGATCTTCAACCCGCTGCCACAGGATGCACTGCAGGCTGACCAGGCTGACCAGTCACTGAGCTTACAGTCTAAGGGGCAAGGGATGTGGCAAACCTCCACCATGTAGCCTGAAATTGAACATAAGCAGACAGGACGGGGAGGCCTGATTCAGACTTGGTAACTGGCTGCAGTGAGGTTAACATTAATAATGTCGGACAGACATGCCACTGGTCTGCGCTCTGCCAGACCTTCGACTTGCTCACCATGACACCGAGAGCTAATTATCTTACTAATGAGTGTCTCATTCCTACACTGTGCCAACACAGTGAAACTGCTTAAGGGTTTTCACTCTGTATGGTGCTTATGTTTGCTTGCTGTCTCTGCATAACTTTATTATCATTATTCACTCAGCTGTCTCTCACACATAAATATGCATAAAAATAGGACAACAACGGAGCAGCTAAACATTCCACATAACCACTCCCTACAAGATGGCATTACAATTAGGGTTTAACAGATATAACCATTTTATTTCTGATTATTCTGACTAATACTTTACTAATGTTAACCCTACATACTAGCAAGAACTAAATATGTTGCTTTTACTTAACAAATAAGACTAATGGTTAGAGATTATGTTACACAAATGACACAGTATAGTTTGTCTCCAGCAGAAACATTTTGCATAGAAATGCTCTGAAATTCCAGTAATACCATTAATAATAGTTATTATGATGTTAAAACTGCAATTTTGGAATAGTCATTCACTTTTGACAAAGTATCTGAAACCAGCAGAATGCTGTTAGCCTGGTTCCAGAACTCAGAATAGCAGCAGACATTTATTAAGTGTTTAAATAGGTCTGGTGTTGTGCCCACTGACAGTGGAGAAACAGTCGACCAGTCAGAGCTTGGTAGGGGATATTACAATTGGGGACGCCACCTTACTACATAGTTAGCAAGATACCTAGCTACATCCCTGAAAAATAGCAACAGAAAACGGCAACAAATGTGGATAAGGTCACCACAGCTGTAAACATTTTCGTAAGTTGATTTACTCACTTAAATCAATACATTAATTTGATCAAATTGTCCCAAGTGCAGCTTCCTTGTCAACTGAAAATGATGTAGATGTGATATATAGGTCACTTGAATAAATGAAGTGAAACAATATGCAGATTCAGTCCAATTATCAGGCTACAATTTTGTAGGCTTGTAAATGGTCAACCATAAAGTTATACATGTGAAACTCCTGCAATGTAATTCTGTGAATCCTACCCGAGGCTGTACAGAGGCTGGGGTTGACCAGGCGTCCCTGCTGGTCAATGCAGGCCACAGCTCTATAGCGCAGACCATGGCCACACTCCTTTACTTCCCGGTGGCTCATCCAGCCCTGCAGGGGCACCGGAGCTGAAGGATCAGGGAGGATGCAAGCAGACCAGTTCCCACAGGGCTGGGACAAAAACTCATCACAGAGACAAGTCTCAGTCTCCTCCAGTCGGTACAACTCCTCATTCAGGCAATGCTCCTTCTTTTTGCTGCGGCCTGAGTAGAAGATGCACAAAACAATGGAAAGTTACTGTGCACTGGGTGGTAAACACTGTATGGATAGGGCTTGAAGCTCATTCGCTTTAAGAAAACACAGCATGTGGAACATAAAGTAAAAAAAGTCTTGTTTTTCATTTAAATACAAATTGTACATGACAATTGTGACATTTTAAGTACCAAATGCAACACAAACTCATTAAATGGAGAAAAGAGACTTGGAGTTTACATCATTGCCTTCTCACACATGGTTCAAATATAAACAAAAAAAAGTTGACCCAAAACAACAAAGACAACAACTAAATGAGAACAAATACTGATTTCTCCCTTGAATTTAGTATAATGCAATCACTTCTATCATAGCAACATAGTATACTGTAATGCCAGTGAAGCAACAATGGCAGCCGTAACCAGGTTTCTGGTTCAGGTTGGGAGACTATGTTCCATGTCAGGTCATGACTAAACTTTACCCATGTATTTCATGTGATGTTAGTGCTCAGAAAAACAAAACAAAAAAACAACATTTTGAATTTTTGATTCTAATCAGGACATTGAACATAATGTGTTTACCACTTTTTTCAAAATTTCTGGTCTGTTGCCACACTAATGGGGTTGGATTAATTCCCTCACTGGCTCTTCCCTATATTTTGATATTATTGCCTATGGAGGGAACTAACAACAAATTATCAATCAGTCCAATTTTCTCCATGACTAGTGGCAAGGAAGCCATTTTCCCTGAAATGCCTATTCAGAAAGCACTCTAAATGACCCCAGGGAATGATTAGTGTAGTTGAAAGTATATTAAACTTTAAATTTCTCTTTATGTTGAACCCCCCTAAGGGGCAAACATACACTCTGAAGGTTAGACCTGTTAGGCCTGGGAAATTGTTTTTTCCACATAATATAGAACACATTCTGTAGAATGCACCAATAGAATTATTGTTTTATTGAGCTGAAACACAGTTTCTATATTTCTAACTTGTTGTATGTCATTTGTATGCAAATGCACCATATTTAAGCATAGCACGTACAGCACAGATATTGTGTGTTACCATGAAGACCAGAAAGATGCAGCTGTGTCTTCTCCCACTGAGGATGAAACACAGAAAGACACGTTCTTTCCCCTAAAAATCCTTCGCCCTTTTTTCTCCTGATGCACATTTATTCTCTCTCTTCCTTTTTCATCCATGACTTCTCACCAACACACAGTGGTTGCTGTTTATTATTAATGATCAACAGTGCACAGACAGCTTTTGATTCAAGGGGTTGACAATACTGGAGAAATAACAGACAATGGCGAGCTGCAGAGATGTCCACACACTGTTTTATATCATTAGTGCTCAGCTCAGAAGTTATTTTGCAATGAAGTGCTGTTTTCTTTTTTGTTTTTTTCCGTGTACCAATTTCCCTCAGTTTGCCTCACCCATTTTATATCACTTAATAATTTTATATATTTCCCACAATGCTTTTGGCAACCCTATACTACACCAGAGCAAGAGGGTTTTTGCAGTACTCTCCCTTACAACCCACAAAACCCAACATGTCTTGTGGGTTGCTATTGTGATCTACTGAGGCTTCTTTTGATGGAGAATTTTGTGTCTAAATGTTTCTGTGACAACAACTGTGATTATAGCTAAACTAGAAACATCATGTAACTAACATTTCTTAATACATATTAGAAAATGGATGGAGAGATGCGCCATGGACTGACAGCAACGGTTTCAGCAGGTAATCTTTCCTTTAAAATCTAATATACACCATCATTTTTCTTTTATTTCAAGCTTAAGACCTTCATTATGATTATTAGGGCTAACGTCTCCATACAATTCTCTACAGGCTTCAAATAATTAGTCCTGTCCATTATATCTGATGAGTATTAATAGATGAGCACGAGCAGGAAAGTAACATAGCAGCTGAAAGGCATGTGTTCCTCTCAGACACTGTCACTTTTAATATCTGAACAAGTAACAGATACAACCTGTCAAGCTGTCCAACCACTCAAAGATCTTTCTCATGATTGATTATCTGCTTCGCATCATTGAATAGTATTATATAAGAGAGCTATGTTGCTCTGTTCTTGCAGCAATCCTGCTGGCATTGAAATATTTGTGTTGCTATAGTATATTGTTAAAAAAAACATTGTCAACGCCTCTTCATGTACATGTCAACGCTAATCAAATAATGCATTTGATGAAAGCACCAACCCCTGTGCAGGATTTGCATTCAGTTCATAGCATGTAAGAGACAGAGAGAGAAAGCGAGAGAAAGAGAGAGAGAAAAAACAAGCTAATGCAACCGGCTGGACTGGAGTTTGGCAGATAAAAGCTTTTGACATATCTTCATATTTCAGTTTTACAATTCTGTGTACAAATTCTGTGTGAGTGTTTTGTTGAGTGGGTGGAGTTGTGTTTGAAACAGTATTTAGATGAAATTCTTTTTGTTTCTCTTTTGAATGTGTTAAAAAAAATAACTAAACAATGACAACATGAGCAGTGAAGGAAAAGAAAGCCAAACCCAAGGATGAATAATAATAATTTTGGTGAACCATCATCAGGGTCAAATTTTCCAATTTGTCCAATACTTTTTGTGTATGACCAAATACCTACATTCCCTTCAGCTTTAGTTGTACTTTGTGTTTAGTGCTAATTAGCAAATGTTACCATGCTAACATGCTAAACATTATCTCTGCTAAATGTCAGCCTGTTAGCATTGCCATTGTGAGCATGTTAGCATTTAGCTCAAACACAGATTTTGCCTTAATACAGTCACATTTGAATAAAATACCACTTTCAGCCAGATAACAAACAGAAAACAATAACATACATAGTACTTGCTTTAAAAGGAAACAAATAAGACATTATATGTATATAAAGAACACCTGGTATCATATGTCTTTATGTTCATACAGTATTGCTTTAAAAGTGGTTATTTCCTTGTTATTTAAAATGAATCCTGCTAGTCCCAAATAAACAACGCCAGTCAACAATTCGTACAACATGCCCAAGTTTGGCTTTAATGAATTGCAATCCCCTAAGAATAAGAAAATGTCTATGTAATTGTCATAGGTAAAGTAAACACCTTGTTTCTGTTTTATAAAATAAAAGTGCTAACAGAATGCCTTGACGTGAGCCAGATGGAGAGAGAGTAGGACACACACATCTAACACACACACAAAAACACACAGCCTGGTGAAAGAGTTTCACTGTCGTTTTGCTAATTCTGCTTTACTTGTGCACCCCAATTTGTTTTATGGATCCTGGGTTTCCTCGGCCTCCTGTGTGCCCAATGAGCAGCCCATCTGTTTCTGAAGTGGGTCTGATTGCAAACATTCCTCACAGAGTGTGATCTCACTGCCATCGCACTGCAATTCACCCCCAATCTGTTCAATCTACGCCATTGCTAGTGGTTGATTGAGGAGTGCCAGTGCAACATCACTTCACTTTGACAACTACATTACTGGCAACAGCACCACATAGGCCAACATACACCACAAACAACCTGCAATTAGGTCTGCAATATTCAACTTGTTTTAACAATATGCATTTTAATGAAACATTATTTTCAATATGAGATATAGCATTTGTTGAGCTGATTAGCAGCCATAACACTGTGCAGCCTTCTTTGTCTCTGTAACACTGCCAGAAGTGTGCTGAAAAGCATCTGCAAATGTGGAGTGAGTGAAGGAGCTTTAGTTTATTGTGGAATGGCAGCGCCACGGATGAATTAGCTTGACAAAGATGTCAATAGATAGACAATAGATGACTGATCTCTTCTTCAGTGAAATGTCAACATGAACCTTTCCTCCACTTGTACCACACGCTGGTCTGTCATTGGTCTGATAAAAAACACAATGGCTGCTCTAGAAAGAATATTGATGCATGTTTCATTTTTCATCTGCAATGCAATCTTTGTTTTAATAGTTGGTAATTGCAAGACACCTTATCACTGCTGAACGAGCTGAATTGATTAATGAGAGATGTGTTCTGACTGTCACTAGCCAACCGGACCAAGTAACTTTCAGTGCAGTAGTGCTGTCTTCAAAGACAAACCTGTTCCAACAATGACAAAGGAGCATGCAAAGGTAGTTACATAACAAAACATTCAAGTAATGTAATGTGTGCTAATATTGCTAACACAGCATAACTGATATTTGCCTTTACATTTCTACATCAGTTTTCCAATTCAGCAAATTACAATTTCTATAGCTTGCAATACAAGCCATGTCATAAAATAACAAGTCTTTCTATTATATTGTATTCTACCTCTCCTGTAATATAATGCCTGACAGTAAAATCCATGTACTGTGAGATGGGTGCATAATAAATCCCACAGAAAGCTTCTCATTACACTCTACCCTAGTGTTATACATTCAGTTGGTGTAAGTTCTTTTTTCCCACCTTTCTTGGAAGTTTGAGTGGACCAATTACTCAATCAGTCTTCATTTATATGGCACAATTAATAAAATGCAATAAAACATGAATAAATACAAAGATTAAACCATAAAATCACAAACACTCAGTTCCCTATAACAAATTAACCATTACAACTACAGCATTTCTATAAAAGGCCAAGCTTAAATGTTATACATGGGGTACTTAAAGGCTTAATCTGACAAAGAAGAGAGTCAGAGCAATTTTGAATGGCTGAGTAACAAAGTTTTATAGTGTAGCTAAACCATTTATCTGCATTTAAGCTCTTACAAATACACACACAAACTCTGCTCTCTGATCAGTGGCAGAAATAATTCACAGAACTTAACGTTTGAATACCAATACAACACGCTGCTTGAGAGAGAAATTAGCTCCAACTCAATACTTTCCAATAAAGCAATGAGGAAAACATTTATCCGCGTGCCGTTTTCTGAACATTTTTCCCACCCAACTCGTCCTTTATTCTGAGTCTAGTCAATTTATAAAGGCGGTGGTTGCCACTGTGGCTGAGAAGCCTGCACATTCAGTTATTGGGCACCTCTGACCATTATATCACACGGCTAATACCAATCCATTCTCTTAACTGCCTATACTGGACAGGGTGGAGGAGTATCCAATGTATCTGTTATGAGAATGACTGGCAACCAGCTTTCTTTTAGTGTCTAGGGTAGGGTCACTTAAGGGTAACATAAAGTGTGTGCATGTGTATGAAAGAAAATGGCAATGGTTAACGAACAAAAATAGAATGCTGGCTGGCAGTGGGTTGTTTGGGGCTTACCTCAAGTTGGCATCAGTGGCTGGCTCAGCACAGGCCCCCCAAGCGGCCAGCCCAAATGGTGTTCATCAAAGCCACTTCTGTTGTTGTGGTTTGTCCAAACAGCAAACAAATCTGAGGGTATTCGGCTTAGAAGTTCTCAGCAAATGACAAGTAGGCAAATGGGTGTAAGCTCGCTCTCATTTCAACAGCAGTTTAAAGTTGGCTCTCCAATGCTGCTCCGCATAAGCACTAAATACACCTGAGTCTCTGAGTTAATTGCTAAGCACTTAATCCACTACCATCCAGCCAAAAAAAAAAGGAAAGTGACAATGTGAGGTAAACCCAGGCACAGATTGGGCAAGGGGGTGTAGAGGTGTACAGGTGCTGTGTATTCTGGACAGGTCTATCAGTAGACACATAAACATAAACAGACAAATATATTCACACCTATGGGCAAAGTAGAATCATCAGTTCACCTATCTGCATGTCTTTAGACTGTGGGATGGATTCGGAGCACCTGGAGGCCACCCGCACGGAATAAACATGTAAATCCCTGACAGAAAGGCCACAGCTGCCATGTGGATTCAGAACATTCTTGTTTTAAAGTGACAGTGCTAACTACCCATGCTCAGCATGCTCACAGCATGCTCTCATTCAACCAAGCAGCCAATTTGCAGTCTCAAAGTTCAAGTGGCTCATACAGTATTTTGGACAACAGTAACAAAACCAGCCAAACACAGGCAATATACAAACTCTACTCAAAGCTTAACAATCACATGGGCTTCTGAGTGAGACATTTAAAGTCAGAGGTGCAACATCAAACCTGTTTAGGACAAATCCAATGATTTGCATGTGTGTGTGAAGGAGAAGGGGCAGGTTGAGGTGTCAGCTGACATTTTTATGTCTTTCTCCTTTCAGGCCCTCAATTAGTTTTTTCTTTGATAACACACCGTTGTTATTGGTAATAAGTGGCATGATACGAGGGAGGATGCTAAATTATGACAACACAAAAATATGATATATACAAAACTCTGGGAACGCCTGTCACAATTTGCTTTATGCAAACGAGATAATTACATTGCTTGTGTTGTGTACTTTGTCTAGCACAAACACCTTGCCAATTTCCAAGCTTATTTCCATGCATTAGTAATAGAGCTATTGTGTTACAGTGCTTGCCAATTGTCTCTGTATGAGTGGAGTTGTAGCAGCCTTTAATTCTGCCAATCCACATGCTGACTTAAATTGATGGAATTTCTTCCCCCACTACACTTCTAGGAAATCTAAGAGACATACATTACAACTGAACAGCATTTTGTAAAACTGCTTTTTGGCCTTTCAGTTTAGATACAGAATATACTGTAATATGGCTCAAGGAGGCTTTCCAACATGGCTGTATTATCTAAGCAGAGGACTTGTAAGCTTCCAACTTCCTTATCCACTTACTAGAGCTGAGGACCCACAGTGGGCTCACTTTACTTCAAGTTACCTGGCAGAGAAATTTAAGCAAGTGTTAAAGTTGCCATAAAAGAGTTGAAATATTGACCTATTATAACCATTGTTACCCTCACACACTGCTCTCAAGTAAAACCCACCACTGAGCTTAGGCCGATTCCATGTGTTGGATTCTAAGAGCATTATAGAAGGAGACAGGGTGTGTTTACTACAACCCCTCCGGCATGGGATCAAATATTCATGAAGACAAATAGTATCCAGCCTGGTTTGCAACCACTGTGTGTAATTCAGATTTTGCCATCTGCACTGAAATAACGGATTACAAGCTGTGAGACACCTAATTTAGACCTGACATAACACTAAAGGGACAGTAGGAAGTTACAGTAACAGAACCAGAACAGGAAAAGAGGTCGGACTGGATTGCAGTATGTATGTCAGAGCGCAGGGGCTCTTTGGTGCATGAGGAATACACTGCAGAGACAATAACCCTGAAGACCAAGGAATGCATTTGAGTTATTTACTTATAAGGTGACAACTTTATTTGTCCATACCACAAGGTTATAGTAGAGCATTGACATTGGCTGATAAACAGCAACCAATATGTAGCTTTAAGCACTTTTAACTAGTAGTAAAGAGTACTTCTTTATAGAGATTGAGATTTTCCAATTAATGTGATAAGCCTTGACCTATGGATCCAATCATTCCACAGGTAAAGATGAAACGGTTGGCTTGAGTCATACCTGCGTCTCACACTGTGAATAAAAGTCGAGGTTTTACCTGTGAGTGAGCGCTTGCGAGTGCGGGAGCTGCCACATCCAGAGCATTCAGAGAACTTGGACCACGCAGTTAGAGTGCAGTCATCCTTGCAAGCCACCCGACACTGTCTGATCTGAGGGGGCAAAGGGCCGGCCCATCGCAGGCACTCTGTCATGTTGGCTGACTCACTGCTCTCCTCAACACAACTGACTCCTGCAAACACAGGGTGAAGCAAGAATGTCACGCCAATTATACAGACAGTGCACACACAACAGATCACATCTCACCAAGTTAACGTTCAGCCATTGGTTTTGTTGTAAATCTCCCTAAATATTTTTTCATCGTCATTTGTGCTACACCTGATTTAAGCATTAGGTCATAATCATATGCACAGTTTGTTTGAATAGGAAAAGGGAAGGAAATATGGGGCTATTAATCTTTTTTTTATGGTTTGTTTGAATGGTCTCAGAAAGAAATGCTAGCTACAGAATACTCATTGTGTAAGTCATAGCCATAAAGAATATCCCTGTGCGGCCATCATGTTAAGGTCTAGTGAAATTCTAATTCAACCTTTAAGCGCCACACCTTTATCAGACTTTTTCAGATAACTATGATTTATTGAATAAAAACAAGGCATTCAAAATAACAGATTAAAGTAAAACCTAAATGCTTTTGACAGAATGATAAATACACTATTGAATCAGAGTATGGGTATCAGTAAGAGGAATGAAGACATCACAACATAATACTGTAGCTGCAACATGTGCCTCTGTGTGCTAAGAGAATTACTTGCCAGATGGATGATTTTTGTTACTAATCACCAGCACTTAATTAAGTGGAAACAGGCTTTCAGTCCAATGTGGCTGCTTTTGATAAACTTCAGAAAATATCCCAGAACACATTTTCTTTGCAATGTTTTCATATCTCTTACATCAAAATGAAAACTGTCAAAGACGGGCCGCTCTTTGTCAGAAAAAACAGAACTAGTTGTAGGTGAGGGAAAAAAAGATACACTTTAATACAAATTGAGAACAGGAGGTAGGATCAATGAGAGGGGTACATCAGACCCTGTACATAATAACGCAAAAGCTTGTCTAAAAGCGTGAAAATGGAGTCTTCTATCTTTTAAAAACAATTGAACATGCAGTCCCCCAAAGAATGATACAGATGCCAGGGCTAATCTGTAGCAAGATACTTCACTGCTTTACATTTTGTAGAAATCACACTGATTAAACATGCTTTCAGAGATGGAAATTTAGATATTTTGTGTCCCCAGCTTTCATGTTGAGCCCTTTGGTGCATTAATTAGACCAAGCAGCACAATTTATTATATGCAGACACACAGCGTTAATGCATGATTTAGTTTTTGCCAAAATAAGACCAGCGTCTGAGACATTAAATGGTAGGGTTATATCTGACTGACAGTTGGATGGATTATTACAGAACAAAACATGTTTATAAATAAAACAGTGCATAAATAATCAAATATTTACATGTTCACACAAATGTCTTAAGAAAATACACATCATAAAGCAAAGATACTGTACCAGTGTCACCAGCAACCTCATTAGTATGCAAATATATGCAGCAATGAACTATTTAATCTAATCATCTATTCTGCAGAGGAAACTTGATGTAAGAAGGACATTTACAGTAGTTAGTATTCTTAAGATATGGTTCTCACAAGACCACACACAACATGCCACGTTTCTCACATTGCAGGCCTCATAGTGGGAAGTAAAAAAGAAAAGATAAAGTAGCACAGACTGTATAATTTCTACTGGATGTGAATAGTGATAATGTTGTGAATCAAGTAGCACACTTAAATCAAACACTCCCCAGATAAATACATTTGAATTACAATAATCAGCAGAGCCACAAGGAGGGAAACGAATAATGTCCCTCATTTCCAAACTCATATTTCAGTCTTGGCATGGATGTTTGCGGGAATAATCATTCGGTGAGTGTAAGTATGAGCGTAGCAGTGGCTCAGCCCTGGCCAAGAGGAAATTAACATGAATGATGAACCTCAAAAATATTGATAAACCTAGTCTGAGTTAATTACACAAATGAAATTAAAAAAAAGAAAACAAAGCACAAATGAGTAGGTGTGCGGATACTCAAGGGCAGAGTCTGCTGGCTAAGGAGAGAGGCGGAGGTGGAGGAAGCTTTGTCAGGTGACACTGATTAGACAGGAGCAGTTGATTGGACTGTGGCTTCCTTAAACAAGAAATATAAGCAGACAGACACACTACACAGGTCGTTACAATGTTCAAATGCATTGTTCTCTCATGGACTCTGGGGTTTAAGTAAAGCAAGGACATTCCTCCTCCCCCAATGCCTCAACGTCTTTGAGGATTCACTGATATACAAACATGCCTTTAATCAAATTTATTGATTTCTATTTGACTTTTAAATTTTGCCCTCTGACAGAAGCTGTTGGGTTTCTACATGTCTGCTGAGAATGTGTGGGGTGTTCATTTACATACAAGGCCTCTACAAAGGCACCGCAAGGGAGATGATAGCTATTATTGAAGTACCTTTATGTAACATTCACAATCCCAGTTATAAAACAATAAATTTCATTATTTTAATGGATTGTTTGGTTAAAGAGTACTATGATGAACCTTCAAAGGTGAACCTTTTTTTACTTTTAACAAACCTGTTTGAAAAACAACTAATTATCAGCAGCTGCTACAGTATTAGACCAATTAGCACAGCTGTGGGAATAATTACGTCCCTGTTGACATTTAGTTCTGTTCTCTTACCCAACCTACTCCACCAGTGGCAACCCCCTTTCTGTCCTCCCCAGTGTCTTTTATTAGCAGAGCCCAGCCCTCCAAGTACTGGCATTTTGCTTTTGAACTGGGAGTTATCCATTTTTAACACAATTATTACAGCTGCTAGTTGCCCAAAGCCCATTTGTGTGGCCTTTCACATCATCTCCTCTCACAAATGTTAACAATTTTTGTCACGGTATCTCCGCCACTGACAGGGATCATCTTAATTATACAGTTACTGAGAATGCTGAATATATTTGAGGGCCAGTTGAAAGGACAAGCTTTGAAGCAAGCATTGGGGCTTGTCACACTCTAGATATTTTAAATATTTTCTTTGGTAATGTTGTAGAAAAAATTAATTGTTGTTAAAAATAATCATGTTTAATCAAGTTTCCTTTCAATTGATTTAAACCAAAACATGTTTTCTATCATTACTTTTAGGCCTTATGTTAATTTAGTCATACTGCTTGCATAGTGTTCTTCTATGTGATGCCTTGTAAGGAATGATGTGGATTGGATTCATCATGGCAATTAAGTCACATTTTTCCTGCGGCAAAAGATCATCAGCATGACTCATTTGCTATTGAATAATTTCTCAAAACAGTTCCAGGGAGGGATATAGCACATCCAGCTGGTTATGAGCCACAAGTTGGCTGAAAATAGACAGTGTGTTGTAGCTGGTATAAATTCCATTAGCTCATTGCTCACTCCAAGTTATTAGCTACAACTTCATACAGACTTTCCAGAGTTGCCTGTTCTATTTAGTTAAAGATTTTCTTTTGGCAAGGTTAGGATTCATCTTCTCAAATCTTGTCTGGTGTAGTAACACCTCTTATCCGTGAACCCCGGGCATGTCAGGTCAGTGTATGTACCACAACCCTCACCTCATTTTACACTTGGTCAGACATTAGCATTCATTCATGCAGCCTTGCATCCGACATGGGGCCAGACACACACTGAGATGGGAGGAAGCACTTACTCAAGCCAAGGGCATATTGGCTTTGTAAACCACAGACCCAATCGCATGCTTGTGTCTCAAACATGGCCCTGATTCTAACCTTAAAGTACATGCCTGAGCCAATGTATCCAGCAATCTCGCTGGTCCTGGCTGGGCTGAAAATCCCTGGTTGCTATTTGAACTGTTCTGTAACTGCTACTTGAATGTTTCATCACCACTAGCCATCTACTAGTTTTATGGGGCTGTACAGTATTTCTTCTAAAACTTCCAATTTTTAGCCAACACTCCTATAATTCTCCCAGGGAAGCTAACCTGGCAACCAAAATGATGCAATACAGTACCTATGATACTAAGTTTATGGTCCGATGCATTAACATCTACCACCACCACACGTAGATGCAAATCCCAAATTCCTAAGCAAATGTGGGAAATGCTGTCTTTCAGAGATACTTTGACGCAGTATAAATTCAGGCAAAGTCAATGGAAACATGCGAATAAGGAGCAGAAGCAGATGTGCTTCTGATAAGGTGAACTGATAATGTTAAAAACTGCAGAAAGTTATCCCAAGTTGTATGACTCCATGAATGTACGGAGGCAGGAGCAGAAAAGAGAGGGTCTCAATAAAAACTTGGGAAACTAAGTTTCTAGTGACTTCTGAAATCAGCGTTCCTCAGCTATGACACACAGTCACAGCAAATGTCTTAGCAGTCAGAAAGGAAACATTTCCATTGGCTGTTTGTGGCCAGACGACAGACAGACATAATTACACCCCATAAAAAAGCACAGTGCTACTAGGTAGGACTACGGTTTTATCATGTTTTACCATGCAGCACTGTGTGCTGAGAGTCAACAGTCAACATATGGTTGATAGGATAAGGATAATGATGATACTTACCTCTTTTTATTCTTAAATGTTTTCCTAATATTTGTATGTGTTAAATTAATTAATTAAATAATTAGTAAATGTTTAATTCACAAAATAATTACTCTCAATCACAGGGCTGAAACATACAGTAAACACAGGCAACCATCGAAGCTCAGACTCACAATAGACTCACTTAAATATTGTTTTTTTAATGAAAGTACAGCAGGTCTGTAATAAGTATGACCTGTATTCACATGATGTAAATACAACAACCACAAGGACTGGCTGGGAGTGTATGGAAAGTAACACGATGTAACTGAAATGTATGTAAAGGATGTAAAAAAAAAAAATTCCAAATTGACTTAAATTAATGTTGAAATCATCATGACTTAAATGGCATACTTACTTACTTAGAAGAGTAATTACATGATCACATCAAAAGGAAGTAAAGTAACATCTTCATAATATCATGAGGAGTAATAATATCTAAATCAAATTGTATTATACTTGTGCCGTGTGTGAGTGGATGATAGTATATAGTGAGCACTTTCAGGGCAATCCAGCATCTGTAAAGGTCCTTGAATAACATTATGGACAAACCCATGCTATAACTTGCTGTCATTAAATCTTCGATTTACCCTTATTCAGTGTCTCTATGCCCTTAATGTGGCCTTATTCCCAATAATTGTGTCCTAATTATGGCACTATTTGACATTTATATGTCGTTTTCATTGAATTGCTTCAACCATCCACTGAGTATAAGAAAACCCTGGATGAAGTCTTTGTAATCATTGTTTATAATCTGTATTTAAATTCTGTATTTCTACCGACTGCAAATTCTGAACTCATACTTCAGTTTTTGAAATGTCACAGGTATTTAACTTAGTCATTTTCTAATCATATTCAAATAGGAGGCTCTAAAGGTCAATGAGGCTTGCACTTAACCTGGGAACACTACAGACACTTTCCCCATGCTCACCAAAAAGTCATAGAAATTCACTTGAGAACACCGCCAAATAAAAGTGAGCAACGGTGAGAGCAGAAAATGCTAGAAAGTTCTCAAAGTGGAACAGAAAGCCACCAAAAACTTCACTTGAATCACATCAGTAAATTAGATAGAACAGCCACTTTCTGGGATTTATTGGGGCATTTTCTCGCCTCTAAACGAGTCTGAAATGATCCAATTAACACTCTGGCTTTTTAACGATTTGGGCCAGTGGCAGTTGTTTTCACAACTCCACTCAGAGAAACACGGTTCTTCACAAAGACAGTACACAGAAATCTAGAAAACACACAACACAGCACATTCACACTCTCACAGAGCACAATCAATTAGTGGTGGTAATCACAGGGACACAATAGTTATGTACTGCCAACAGATTATATCATGATACAGGTAATTCTCCGATATACTGCAGACTATCATCAACAACACATCATAATAAACTGTATTATTATCACCTAGAAAATGTTTTAAAAATAACTCTGGAATAAATGCACAAACATTTGTGACAATTGAGAAATGCACATTCAGTGCTCCTTGTGAGATAAGATTTTACAGTGGGTGCATTCTTTTTAGGAAAGTAAAACATTTGTTAGAAAATGTGAATTAATATATTTATCCATTTAGGGGAACCAAGGTTGACAATGTTTAATTCTTTGGATTAGGAATCATTTTACAGATTTGCTATTTATGGTGTTACATTATTGATGCATTGTGTTCTGTCAGTGTTAATTTTCATTGTTCATTTAATAAACTGACTATAAATCACAGAACTCTCATACTTCATGACCCCAGGGGCTCAAATCATGATGCACATATTTATCACAGCATAAAAAAAAACTCTATTGGAAGGGCACTGTTGTGGGAGCCAGACAAGTTTTAAAACCATTTTTTTATTTACAGTGTGTGAGTCACACACTGTATATGTATGTGTACTGCGTGTAACAAGGCTGATCGTTCTTTCAACCTGCTGCTAACGTGCTTGTGGCCATCTGACTAGCTGCATCCATTAATAATGCAGATCATCAAGAAAACAGACGAAGAGGTTCATAACGTTACATCCTCTGGACAAATTGCCTCCGTCTTTTATATATCCATCACTCAAGGAGCAGTTCTGAACGGGCTATTAGGTCTCACTAAATAAGGATAGTAAATAGATGGAAGAGCAACACTTAAAATTGTGATATAGATTCAGATTCAGCAGCAGCTGACAAGTGTAGAGAATCTAATGATGGGCAAGGAAGAAAATGAAACACTTGCCTCTTGTTTCCAAACCATTTCCACAGGCTTCTCCTGATCCAGATAATCCACGTCGAACAGAATCTGGAACCAGAGTACAGCTGTGCCACTTGTGTGTCCTCCACCTACATGGTAATACAAAGACAGAATGACCATGCTGCATGTCTAACTTAATTGGTATTTGGTGAGAACAATGCTGGAAACACAAAGTGTTTGCTTGAATGTATTTTCAGTGTCACTGTCACTACTATACATGCTTTTCATACATGGAGTAGTAATGGAGTAATACAGGCAGTATAAAAGGTCAGGAATTCATTGAACACACTAAACACTAAGTAACTGTCTCAAATGAGTATACAGTATGCTGTCTAATGGTATTTACATTAATACGTATACTTGTAATATTCTGAATTATGTGGAAGGTGGGTGAAAGGCAGGTAGAGACTGAGACCCTATTGTTTTCTATGTTTGTATGTTTTACTTGGTATTTGTTTGTGTTTCATACATTTTCAAATTTATAGGCAGTAAATTACAAACGTTGCACTTCTTATTGGGCTCAATTGCATTATGATTTAGATTCTGTTCCTGTTAAACACTGTAACATCTACCCTCTTTATCTGATTTATGCAACATTTATATTCTTATTTGTTAATGCTTTTCAACAGCAAGAGTCTAACTGTTTTTTGCAATTTGCAAAATCTGATTCTAATTCAGACCATTTCTTGAGGCTTTTTAGTTTATCACCATTAATCAATGTCAACAATCTTTAAAGGAAATAGCAACTTCAGCATATCCAATTTTTTTATGAAGGTAGCACCACACAACAGAATTTCCTAATATTAATTATTTTAAAAAACTGATGTTAGTACTGTACTAGGTAGGCCTACTACATATCAGTTTTGCATACCTATCTAAAGGTGTCACATGCTGTATCAAATATGACAGGTAGTTTCTTTAACTAAAAGCTCACCCTAAAACTATACTAAAAAGCTTTGTCTGAACTACAGTAAACAGCCAAAACTACCATCTACTTGTTTAGAATTTGCTTTTTTATTGATTAATATGCTACATACATATTCACTGTTACTTTAACCATTGGCTTTGTTCCATTCTAACAAGACAAGTTGCTTGTGAATACAGTTTCATCTAATTTTGCTATTTTTCCTACTGCAATACAATGTGTCTAATTGAGCACAAACGTGCAGCCATGTTTAACAATAGTAACATCAGATTGTGTGCAATATGAGAGCACGTGCCAAATGCCATGATCTATTGCCACATCTGATATTAACACCATTATATACATGCTTTCATCTTAAGTGTTTCACAACATTAATGCACCTTTATGTAGCACTTACACATTCTTCTCACCCCTGTGCTATTAAACAGCTGATAAATGAAGATCACTTTTCCTTGGATAAGAAAGGAAAATTCTTACTCATAAATATGTGTCTTTACCTATACACTGGACATGCAGGAAGTGATTCACATTCTCTCTCTTCATACAGTGTGTCAGGACACTCTTGACCTCCATTAGCAGATCTCTGAATGATGATCCTGTATCGAGACTGTGTGGCAGCAGTCCCATTTTCTGTTGAACATGAAACACAATCTTCACAAAAAGGCTCAGTTCAGTGGCAGATTAGTTGCACAGTTGAATTTAAGTGAATGTTTTCTAGCAGGAAGAAAAAGTAAAATGATACTTAGACAAATGGCTGACATATAATGCCTGGGACACCAAATAAATGATGACACAATATCACCAGTGCAGTATAATGTCGCGAAAAGATGTCTAAAAAACAAGTGGTCTCAGAGTTGATCTGAGCCTAATTATCTTGTCCTTGTGGCTGTGATTTCCTCCACTTCACTGCAGTCTGTTTTTCGGACACACTGTAATGGTTTAATTTGGCTCACGCTCCAAGGCTCATTACACAACACTAATTAGTGAACATTGAAAATGCTGCAATTAAGAAAGTGATTACATCATCAGCGGACCCAATGGAGTACAGCATATTTACAGAGGCTGTTCAATTCTTTTAAAAACAATTACATACTTTTTGATTTCAAAGATTCTTTCAGTTCTTACCCATTAAATATAAATTTTCCTCTTGATGTGCCAGCTTAATGTAATGGACAGTTAACACTATAATTTACTCAAATGTAATCACTGAATACACTAGAGACATCAAGGGAGAGCACATTCGTATGGAAGCATTTTACAATTCAAGTGGTTAAACTATACAGTGGCATGCAAAAGTTTGGGCACCCCTGATCATCTTCAAGATTTTCCTTTATAAATCATTGGTTGTTCGGATCAGCAATTTCAGTTAAATATATCATATAGCAGACAAACACAGTGATATTTGAGAAGGGAAATGAAGTTTTTAGGATTTACAGAAAGTGTGCAATAATTACTTAAACAAAAGTAGGCAGGTGCATAAATTTGGGCACCCCAACAGAAAAATTACATCAATATTTAGTAGATCCTCCTTTTGCAAAAATATATATATAGCTATATAATATAAATTATAGCTTCCAATGAGGGTCTGGATTCTGGTTGAAGGTATTTTTGACCATTCTTCTTTACAAAACATCTCCAGTTCAGTCAGGTTTGATGGTTTCCGAGCATGGACAGCCCGCTTTAA
>JAVQJL010044187.1:0-16613 GCA_036024295.1 Nannoperca obscura | reverse complement strand
TGTCTTGACTCTATTTTCTATTCATTTCACAACGTATGGTGGTGAATAAGTGTGACTTTTCATGGAAAACACAAAATTGTTTGGGTGACCCCAAACTTTTGAACGGTAGTGTACATCTCTCTCAGATATGCATATTGGAGTTTAGAACAAGTTGATTATCATTATGTACCTGAGAGGTGATCAATCTTACATGTGTTCAGACCGGATCCCACAGAGTGTATCCAGGCTGAGAGCTTGCCTCACCAAACCCATTACAGCTAACAAATTAGGCTAACTGGCAACTTGCTGACTCGCAGGCTCTGAGAGTTTGACTGGCAGGTGGCAGGTCTGTCAAAGCAGTCTACCTCATGGGAGTGACTCGACACACACGCGCACAGACACAATTCTTGTTGAGTAGTTTCCCAGATTAGCGCTTTAGTGATCGAGTCATTCAAGTTCTGAATATCTAATAAAAATGTTGGCAGCAAAAACCAAAATAATATTGTATCTTCTTCTTTATGACAATCGCTACATAAGTTAGCGTACTTTCCTCCCAAAAATATTTCTTTAAACCAGGACTTTGTGCTTGACATTTTCAAAATTGTAATTTATATTAAGATGCTGGTAGTTATTTTTGTCCCTCCACAAGTCTCCGAGCCCTCTGTCTGTTCTTTACTTGTTTATTTATCCTTTAAAGTCAGACTGACCCCAGAACAGGAGAATTATGTGATTAGTTAGTTTGAGGCTCACATCTCTTTTGTGTATAAAGTTTATGTTGTATAAAAACCTCTACAGGTCTCAGGATAAACATTTCCCCCCAAATTCATTTATAGACTTAACTTGTGAAGGTGGAGACATTAGTTCTTATCCACTAGGGGGTGTGGCATCCCCACAGGATACATGGTGTGGATTTCCTGCCTCCCAGTAGATGAATAGTCAAATCTCTTTAGCTTAGTGTTACAGATGTACAGATTTCTGTTTTCATGGTAAGGTTGGATTGTTTTACTAGATCTGAGTATTTTGTCTTTCATTAATAAACGTTGGTTTTCTGCCAAAGAGATGGTTGCAGACTTCCTAATGTATACCAGCTTTCGGCTGGACAATTCATACCCTGGTTACACTTTGAATGCTCTGAAAGCTGCAGTGCACCTAGAGCTGTTTAAACAGTTTATAACACTGTATTCAACCTTCTTTTTTTTTTTTTCATTAAATGGGCTTCACTGACTGAAATTAGTGTTCTCTTTTACATAGACTGAGTCATATTAAGTAAAAAGAAAAGAAACAACAGTAACCTTGCCTTTGTCTCTCTCCTTTGCTGCAGATAAGCAGGTGTACATGACAGTGGCAGCGGACCTGGTAGTCACAGAAGTGGTGGAGCCCGTTCGCTTTCTGCTGGAAACTCTGGTCAGGGTATATCCATCCAATGAACGCTTCTGGTACTTCAGCCGCAAGACCTTCAGTGAGACCTTCTACCTCAAGCTCAGACAGGTATCTTTGCTTCAACTATTACAACCCTCACATAACCTGCACCCATTTTCGTTCTTTACATATGCCCATTGTGGTTTAAATATCTCTTTAAACTACTAAACGGCTTGATCAACTAACTAAAGAAGTTCTGGTTTGTAACCTAGTTGATTTCTGGAGAGTTGTGTGATTTCTGGTTGTCATTTGCTGGTTCAGGAGAATGGCAAAAAAAACCCATTGCCTTCAAAGGTCGATTTGATGATCGGTAGATGCTAAATGCATTAGCGCGTGATAGAAAAGCTCCGACCTGCTGCGAGTCCACATCACAAGGTAAATAAACACAAATACTTATGGACTACATGTATAGCCTATATCCCGGTAGGAAAGGGTGAATGAAAGGGTCATGATTACCCAAAGCATTCAAACCCACTGTCCTTTATTGTAATAAGAGCTCAAAATAGTAAATGACAAAAATAAATTAAGTGAAGGATTGGAGACCTCTTGCACAGAAAGGTGTCACCCATATTGCTTTCACAAGATTATTTAAGGCAAGTCAAGTTTATTTATGTAGCCTAACATCACATATGTCTCAGCTCAAAATGGCATCACTTCGCATCTCAGCCCAAGCTCTTCACAAAGACCAGGGAAAAACAGAGCGAGTGAATGGGCAGCTCAGAGGATGTGTGGAGTGGAGGAGGAGGTCAGAGCAGGCAGCTTGGAGAGGTGGTGGTGTGTCAAGGACCAGTCAAATGCTCTACCCAAGAGAGCTGAAACATTTGGTTGTTGTAAAAGCTAAAGATATGCTCAGAAAGATGCAAATATCTCCTCAGCAGACTTCCATTTCTCTCTTTCCATCTGTGCATCTCCTTCCTGTTTTAGTCCGCCTGCATCTCATTGCCAAGCTGCTGTATTGATGTTCAACATGTTACTCCAACCCCCTCCTGCAACAATCTCTTTGTACTGTAAAATATAGGATGTAAAAAAACTTCCTCTTCATCACCTTTGCACAGGTCAACATTTAAACTAGTCTCTGAAAACGAATTGCAGCTGTGCTAAACTCCAACTCAGTTGTCATATTCATCTTGTGAGCTGAAGTATTGCATCCGAATAATAATAACCACAATCCACTGATGTGATGGATTTTGTTGATAACAACAAATAAACTGCATCTTTCTGTCTTCTTTCCTTTCTTACTGTAAGTGTTTAATGACAAATATCACACACCCTGACGTGTTCGCCCCTTTGACTTTCCTCACAACTTCTATGATTAAAAAGTGCTGAGAGAGAGTTGAGAAATCCCATTCACTTACCTCCCACCAACACAAGGACACCCAGCCTGAGCAGTTGCTGCAGGTGCTTAAAAAAAAAAAAAACAGTTAAGCTGTAAGCTTGCTCTCTCCTGTTAAAAAGCAGATCTCCTTTGGTAGGCCGTGGGGAGCTGGCAAAGCAGTGGAGTGTGGGGAAGCTTTGGATTGTAGGGAGCTAATAAGAGGCTCTGTCTCATTATTGGCATGTGGGTAATTAACAGCGGCAGTCTGACTCGTCCGCCTGATTGCCTCTCTAGTTATCTCCTCAGTAAATGGAAGAGTGTTGGACTGGTGCTGTGGTTAAGAGCTAATTAAAAGATAATATTGTGTGGAGGGTTTTTTTGTGGAAGATGGCAATCAGAGGTGATACACACACATACAATTTGTAGTCCCATTGTCTTATTTTGCCAAAAACTGTCATTAGCCAGCTGGAGTACAAGAGAGTCATTATCTGAGCCAACTTCTCCGAATGTTTTCTGTGTCTGCTTCCCTGGAAAATGTATTTGGTGTCTGCTTTACTGGGAAACAAACCTGCCAGGGCTGTAGGCTAGATCGTCTGTGTCAAGTCTTGTCAAGACCAGAGTTGGACAGTGTTCAGACTAAGTCAAGACTATGACCGAAGAATACGTTGTGAACGTGGCTTTCCAAAAGCAATGATAAAGATGTTTGAGTTTAAAAAAAAGATTGGCAGATATGTGAATTTAAAATATCTGCAGGTGCTGAACACCTTCACCATTATATATTCATTATACAAACTGCAGAGAGCGAAACCAGGGGTTTCTTGAGTAGAAATGCCACCGTTGTTTAAGATAACAACAGTTTGTAAGGGAGAAACACTTGGTGATGTTACAAATACCCATTAAGGTTCAGGCAATCCAGTTATTTTGTGAGGTAGAATGGTTTTCATCTCACAGAATAACATTTAGCAGAGAAAGCTGTCCTTTCTTTATATATTAACAAACAATGTTGGGTAATCCATTTAGTCTCTTCTTTCTTTTTCTTAAGATAAATCCACAGTAGATGATGCTGTGTTTGTACAGTGGGCCAATTTTACCAGTGTTAATAATTCCGTTTGTTACTTAAGCCTCCTCGGATTTTCTCTAGAAATAGGCCGGGCTTGATATTCTTTCCCAATTTGGGCTCTCATCACCGACTGGAGTTAGTCATTAGACGCCATGCGAGTGGGCAGATCAATGCAGCTCATTGATACATTCTACCAGGCGGAGGAGAGAGGCAACAGCAGTAATTGAACAGACCAGAAATGAACATCAGTAGCTTGTGACACTCAAGGTCAAGTCTGCTTTGTTCTCTTAGGCCATTACGATGCATTTGAGGAGTAATTGAAAGCTTTATTAAGCTCATTTTAAAATCTAGACATACAAATGAACTTGTTATAGTGATCATTGATTTACTTATGAGTTAACTTAAACTTTTGTAATGTTACCTGCCCACAAAAACAGAGCAACATGAGCATCCGGTTTGCAAGGTTTTGTGTCACACAAAATGCAAAGTGCAAAAAACTGATTTCATGATTAAAAAGGAGTTGGAACAAGACAAATCCTAAAACAAAGAAATACACAAATGGTCTGCCAAGTCATACAAATATTCAAGGAAAATAGTTGTTTTACTTTAGTAGTTTTTTTTTAGCTTGTCTTACTCTTACCATCCCCGTCACCATTTTGCACTGGGCAGGTAGTGCGCAGTCAGCTTAGAGCCGCTTGTTAGTGGCTGTCTGTGGTTTTATGTGACTTTCCTTGTTCACCCCTCTGACTTCCAGTGGGTTGACGGCTTAATTGAGGGGCTGGCCTGCCAACTCCTTGCGTCCCACTTCGTGTTAGATTGCTGCAGGCTCTCTGCTGCTGATGATCGGGCTCTTTCAGTAGTTCCTCATACCTGGATCTTTTTTTATTTATTTATTTATTTTTTGGTGTCACAGTGAGATCTGGCCTGATGGATCGATCGTAACAATCGGTCAATGTCAGGTCTAAGGATGATCTTGCTCATTGTATTGTTGAGATTTACCCTCACTGCCAGTCTCATACTGTTACAGGGATACCTGTAGGTGTTCTCTGTGGGGCTAGGGCTGCTGTCTGTCCTGGCCAAACGATAATGGATGGGGCTCTAGGCCATGGTACACTTCAGAAAACATTACTTGTCAAACCTATTGATCACTTTTGTGTGATTTGGATCACAGTTTGTCTTCCTAACTAAAGCAGCACATGATATAAATGCCTATGAACAGTATACATTTTCACATTTGTATTTATGATCCATGCTGTTGAATATAAATAAAACTGCAGATATGTCAATCATTCTGTGTTAAACATACCAACATTTTATTGCTAGTCACAACTCTCTCAATGTTTGCTAATACTGTTTATTAGCTTTATTAAGGTTTTACGTTTTTTGCTTTAAGATAGAAAATTTTCTATTTTTATTGATGATGATAATTTCCCCCAAAACCTCTTAACACATGAAATAATTTCCCCTCTGTTATCAAAGAACAGTGTGACCATGTGTTTGTGCGTGTGTGTGTACAGCAGGCACCAGAGAGGGTGGGTCAGAGCGATGCTGTGTATGAGGTGGTGAGTCTTCAGAGGGAGGCAGAGAGAAGCAATGAAGGACGAGGACAACCGGCCTCGCCCACTGAGGAAGAGGAGGCTGATGAAGGTTTGGATGTTTCTCTTTTTCCCCCCACTCTTGCTCTCTCCTGAGTTGCTTGGTTTCTACCCCTCTTACTCTCCATTAATTTAATCATACACAATACATACTAACTATTCCACAGTACATAATCACCAATAATGCTTTAAATCTTCGGAAAGCCAGTTAGGCTTTCTCTGTCTCTGTACATCAACGACAAGTAGCCTGAATTATTTATCAGAATGCCTCCCCCAAATACACACACACACACACACACACACACACGGTATATGTGTGTGTGTGTGTGTGTGTGTGTGTGTGGGGGAGGCATTCTGAGAAAGATCTCAAGTCAGCGTTAATTTGCCTTCTAAATCTTGCTTGATTGAAAAAATGCAACCTCACATCACGTAGCGCTGTACAAATCCCTCTCTCTCCCTCGAGGAGCTTCTGTGAACCTTCCCAGGTACAAAAAAAAAATTGCTTTACCGCAAATAGCTTGTTGGAGAGAACATTTACTTTACATTCCCAGACAGATTTTTTTTTTTGGGTGGTATAGGCGTCCATGCCACCCAGGAAAAAAAAACTGAGATGTGATCATATGTGCAGATTTTCAGTCTGAAATAGAGGTTTACCAACACCCACGCAGACTCTGTTTAGTTTTTTCTTGTAGCAAGGCCTTGCCACAAGCACAAGTGTACTATATACTGGCTGACATGAATCGACAGTGAAGTTTAATTTTGTTTAGACACATAAACATTGGCAAGGGATGGCAAGGCATGTGATAACAGCATGTGGATAGATTGTGGCGACTGAGTTTGAGTGTGTGTTTGTTTGCATGTGTGTATTCTGTGTTTTACAACACATTTTGTGTGTCACACTGAACAGCAATCACTGTAGGCAGAATCTCAGAATCTCAGGGGTTTTGATATCTATTTGTGTGATAATGCATGCCTGACCCAATCCTGTTGGGGCTTGTTGGCTTCTAGCACTGCAGCACTGCAGTGCCAAACTACCGTCGAATGGCCATCGCCCCACATGCCGTTTCTGGGTGAAATGAACAGCCTTCATCAGTTAAGCAGACCTGACCATGGACAGTTTTCTTGTCTGTTACATTAATAATCTTCATAACCAACAAATTAGCAGCAGATGTTAAATGTGCTAATCTGACAACCGTAACTAATTTATCACTTATCAAACCATGTTGCTTGTGATACCAATCCCATGTTCCATATAGCAAGCATCTTAATAAAGACATTTAATCCGTTAAATTTAAACATGAAAAACCAGAGCCGAGTGGATATTTTCCCGTAAATAATGGCAGCTATGCCAGAGGAATGATGGCAAAACAGCAGTAACATTAAAAGCACCAACACTTGCTGTTAAACCCCAGTGGTTCCCAAACATGACCCAGTTTCAGCCCACTAATATAACAAGGGCTGGCATTTCCACCTGACCACTGGCTCGGTTGTGCAGGTGTTGCAGATTAGGCTTGGCCACAGTTCAGACTGCACGCTTTGCGATGTTGGTTTGGATGAAGGTGTACATTTCTGTGTTTATTTTTCTTTGCCTGTGTCATATTAACAGGATACAAAAGCCTGCACTTTTCGGGGACGATGATTAAAACACTACAGTGGAATACTGACCTCAGCCTGTATGAGCGTAAACGAACAAAATGAAAACCTTGAAATAAAAAATAATTACTTTTTCAAATTGAAATCAAATTTCTTTATTTTTTTTTTAAACATGTTTTTTCAAAATTGTGATACAATTGTTATCCATGGGAACACTGGAGGCTCATCTTCACCTTATTGTGTTGCTTTTCTCTCTTCTGTGCCACTGTTAACAGCCTTTTTTAACAGTCTACTCTTTTCACCTTGAAGCACTAAAAGGTATCAACAGAGTGGGAGGCAAAAGTTGTCTCTCCCATGTCTAGCTGTCGACTCTCCTAAAGTCACGAGTCAGCTGCCAAGACCGGAGCTGGCGGCTTTCAACTGACATGGGGGGGCATTCAGAGGGCTTTTTCTTTAACGCCCCTCTACTCCCTCAGAGCTGAAAATTGGAGACTCTCAGGGCCATGGAGCTGGAGGTCAGCCTCATTGTGCGCAGAAATGAATACACTCCCAGTGTAGATGCCACCGCTGTGAGCACACACACATTCAATTCATGTGGATGTGTTTTTTTTAAATTTTTTTAGAAGCTGCAATGTGGAAAATATGCCTGAAGCTGACATTCTCTCTTTTATTTATTTATTTTTTTCTTTCTTAGCTTTTCTTTTCACAGGATGGTTTGTGATCGTTGCCTATTGTGTTTTTTTGTTACCGTTTTTTCTATACCCTGACTGATTCAGTACAAAGCTGTCAAAGAGGTGAAGGTCCAAAAACTGCAAGACATGGTAAAGGACATTAAATAAAACAGTTAAAGGATATAAATAAAAGCACATTAAAATAGGGTAAAATATTAACGGTAGAACATCTTCATGGCACTAGAAGGGACTTTCTGCTCACTTTAATGTTGACAAAACCAATCCACTAGTGGCTTCAACATCAGAGAGATCCTATTTGAAAGTAATCCTACAGAGAACGCACAGCCCCTCTCCAGATTAAAAGGTAACAGTAATGGCTCTCACCTTCACGGTTTCTTTCATCACCTGGTAAGTTGGCAGGTGCATTGGACTCACGCTTCTTCGCCACGTGGCCTTAGCCAATCTGAGGACAGAGGCAGCAGCTTTGTGCTGGGTCTGGACCATTTGAAAGGGCTCATCAAGCATTTATAAAGACCTAAAAAGCTCCTGCTGAGGCTGTAAGGATGTATAGGAGCAGCAGTGCATCGAGCACAGTGGCTGTATGTCTCAGAAGAAAATGTCTTAACTCGTTATTTAATGTCAAGGCCTTTTAGTAGCATTCAGTGGGAGTGAATAATTTTAACACTGTTGAGAGCTGTTGCTGTTTTTGTTAAGATATTCGTAAAACATAAGAAGTTCACTGCCACCATTATGTGTTATTATGTGTAATATTTATGTCAAGTGTGAAATGTCAATTTCATTCTCACTGGCATTGATGAGCTTTAAAAACATAAAATCTGACTTCTTTCTGTACGTCGTAAGGCTTTTTTTAAATTATGAAAAAACACCTATAGTATGTTTTTCATCTAGGCCTTCAGGATGTCATGACATAATTTGATCAAGCAAGCATTCATTGTTTGGATTTATTTATTGGCTTGTTGTCGTAAAGGTTTGTTTATGAATAATTACAGTTATCTAAGTCAAGGGATAGAAAGAATATAGATCTGTCAAACTGAATTGACAATATCATATATCTTGCAGTTGTGTAGTGTTTAGAGCCAAATAATTATCTATTTGTTTTGTATTTATAGATCTGAATTAATATAAAATGCTTTGTGCACATCTTTTTAAATGTAAGAGTTTCAGGAGAAGATAGATTATGTGTAAACCTTGGACCAAAAAGAAAACGCGTGTGTGAGTCACTCTCATTCCCATGTGCAATATATATATGCATCCGTTTAGGTGTAATCTATACATACACACAAAGTATTATGACCCACGCATGTTATTAGTACACGTGCTGGACATACCGTGTGAATCTCTGTGTGAACTGTGTGTGTGTGTTTGTCCCAGTGGGCGGTCTCTGTGTGTGGGGATCAGTTCATCTTTCCAGCAGCAGAGCAGGCCAGACAGTCAATTTGTGCTTCTGCATCTAAACACAAGTGGTTCGCTGTGCTGATTGCCTCTTGTCTGCCTCACGAACCACCAGACAGAAGGTAACGGTAATAATGGAAAGTGTAGGCACTGCACAGGCACTCTTTCCTTCATTTGAGTGTGTGGCATCAATATTAACAGGTTTAAAAATGTGCAATACAGTTGGCTGACATACATGCACGGTATTGGGACTACTCCCAGTCAGCTGAACTAGTGACATGTCTTTAAACAAGTGAAGAAACATCTTAAAGACCAATGTCTCCTGTTGTCTTTGACTGCATGAGTGTGACATTCAAACAGAGAGACCGCACGACACATTCAGTTTTTAGACTATTCTAAAGGCCTTGTCATTGTCAACAAGGTGTTGATCTGAGTATTGTTCTCCCATGGACTAGTTACAGATATCGGGAATTATCCAGTCTGATAATATCTAGGTGTGTTTGTGTTTTCTGCAGATAGCGACAGTGAAATCTCCAGTGGGACAGGAGATGTTTCTAAAGACTGTCCTGAGAAAATCCTGGAGTCCTGGGGAGGAATCCTCAACAGATGGTAAGGCTTCAGAAGAGATCTAAAGACTGATTAATTTGGAAATTGAGAATGGTTGGCATTTTGATGAAATTAGATGGTGGAAGAAGTTGGCAGCTGGGCAGAAAGCGGTAGAAACAGAGAGGAGAATCAGATACAGGATAGAGAGAAATATTGAGTTATGAAATTGTATACAGCCGGATGATCTAAAAGAAGAAAGAATGGAAGGCGAAGAGAAATTGAGAAATGAAAATACTGGAGATAGGGATATGGTTTAGTGGTGAATGGCAGAGAAGTGGAGGGAGATGGACATAGATATAGGGAATGTAGAAATAGTGTATGGAGTCAAAATTGACCCTCCAATGAAAACCTTTTGTTCAAAAGCCACATAACATTGACTGAAAGACCTTTAGACTCTAAGAGGTACTGTACATAAACATTGCCTTAGAAGATTCAGACTTGTGAATGAATCACAGCAGCAGCAGCTTTGAGTGTAAACTGATAAATACATCATGGGGGTCATAAATGCAACTGTCAAACAGGAATCTTATTTTATCACATTGATGTTGAAAGGTGAACTGGGCCGACCCTGTTTCATACACAATGATTTATAGTACATGCTGGTGTCCTCTTTATTAATGCAGTTAGTTTTTATTATCCCACTTAGTATGGACACAGTTCCCTTCAGATACGACTATTCATTTATCTGCTGTAACAAATACAACATATTTTACGACTACTAGCATTGATACATACAGCTTTAGGTACAGACACTGGCATAATTAACTGAATGAAAGATGATTCTGGCTTTTCATTCGATTTCACAGCCTGTTTTCTTGCTGTTGCATCAGCACAATGGAGTGAAGTAGTTTATCGGGAAATTGCTTTCATATGGCCTCAATAAATGCATTATGATGCGATTTCAAGCGTCATTAAAAAGAGCTGACAATGTGTTTTCAAAAAGCAAGATATTTCTGCATGTGGGAGAACTCTTACAGCATGGCTGCACTGCGGGTAATACTTTACTCTAATACACTGCAGTAATGTTGTTGGTATTGTCGTTGGTATGACATGAATATGCCAGTGTGACATGCGTGAAACCCTGCACACGATTGACTCGATTGGTCTTCATACTCTCGCTGCACAGGTGCCACCATTACACGCAAAGGACATAATGAAAAAACACACCAATTGTCAGATTTATCCAGCTACCCTTCAAATTAATATTTTAAGCAGCTGAATTGAATTAAGTGAGCTTATAAAATAATGGATTTCTTCTGCGTGCGTCAGGCATGGGAACCTGTCCACTCGTCCGAAGGGTTTGCCCTCGTTGGTTCGCAGTGGCATTCCTGAGCCACTCAGAGCTGAAGTCTGGCAGCTGCTGGCCGGTTGCCACGACAACCACGACCTGCTTGAGCACTACCGCATCCTCATCACCAAGGTAAAGACGCACACGCACACACACAGGCCAGGGAGAGACAACAGCTTAGAACAAGTTGCTTGCTTATTTACTGTACGCACTGTACTCGTGTTTTTTTGTGGAAGTATGTGAGCCGACGTCCAGGATCTTTGCAGACTGCTTACGTACATGGGGTGTGTGTAGTTAACTTACATTTCCAAACATTTTTTAAAATAATTTTCTGATCTAAGGGGCTATAACACCAACGGGCTACCAATGGTTTTCAATGGATTTCTCAGCATTAGCTCAAAAAATGAGTTACTCTAACTTAACAGATTGATGTGTGTGGTATCTCTCCTTTTGCTCATGACTCCACTTAAACTTAAAAACAAAGGTTCTAGATGTTACTTAGTTCATCATTCTATTAGTTTTACTTGTTTGCCTATGTAGATACCTCTAGCATATACACTGTCGTACGTATTTTATCCCTCTCTTGTGTGTGGGTGTTTCTCACATCTGACAGTACCCATTGGCTCTCCCAGGTTTAGTGCAAGCCTTGGTTGTGTGTTGGTGGAAACCAGATGAGTGGTGTGACTGGTTACGATATCACGTCACTATGATGAAAACAAATTGGGGAATATCTTTCCTTGTTGTCTACTATAGTACGTTCGAGAGTACCAACGTTGCCGATACCGCTATTCATTACAGCTGTTCCTCTGAACTGTGTGTCTTGTTGGAGAACACTCTCATTTAGCTGTGACATTTAAATGCATGTGGTGCTTTCTCAGGACAATTACAGCGCGTGTTGGCCCTTTAGCCTTCCAGGGAGCTTGCAAGAATTCAAAGTGAAAATTTGGACCTTTTAGTATTTAACTGTTGGGTGTTCTTCAGGCTGTGTTCACATATAACCTAAGCCTGTTTGGTCAGTTGAGTTTAAGGTGGTGAAAATGCTGTCATACTTGCACTGATACTTCCTGAAACTTGGATTTGGATCTGCTGCTCGTTAAGGTCGGTTTTCGCACCTGTAGTTTGATTCATTTGGTTAGGACCATGGGAACGAAAAGATTAATTGTTGCCTTTTTAGTTCTGGATTCAGTTCGTGTTTCCTCTGAAGGGACCAAGAGCTGCAAGCATCATTTTAACTGACAGGTAACTCATTGATCAGGCAGTTCTGGCAACTGCCGTCCTGCATCATCAGCACTACATGTGGGGAAATTGTTTTTGGTGACTGACAGCTCTTCAGCACTTTACTTCACCTTAACATGTTTACTGATGTTCTCTGCTGTCGCAAAGAAATAACCTATTACTAAACTAAATGGGTGAACCCTCCAGAGTTTGAACAAACCAGATGGTGGGAAAGCCACTTACAACCCAAATGGATTGCAGTTTCCAATTTTGTGTCTTCTCCAGTAATAAAAAACATGTCCTCCAAAATGTGCAGCACAAACTGACAAACCCAATTGTCCATACCAATATTGCATCTGGTAGTAAGGAGGTCATAGTCAAGGTTAAAGGTCAAAGCTTCAGTGGCTGGAGAAAAAAGATGGAAAGTATACCAAGCTATTACACTGAAGTTGTCATTGTTACACATTTTCAAACAAATCAAATCAAAGTAAATCAAATTGAGCTGTGGGAGCGTTAGTCATATAATGACACTGCTGTTAATGAGTTGCACTGCATGAGACTGCAGCTTTATGTCATTTTACACAGGCACCTTTTGAGTTAGTTACACAGAGGGTTGCATGATTGTGATAAAGATAACAATCCATCAGTGTAATCCAGTAAGTATCTATTACTTTTCTTGACATGATATTTTGATGATTTCATAAATATAATAAGAATGCTTAGTTACATGTTATCTGTATTCATCTTTTACAGTAGAGCTGGCTGGTTATGGTAGTTTTTTATAGTTTTGAACATGGTAAAAGTAAATGTTCCAAATGTGATGGAGAAGTTGTGCAACCCAGATCTGTGACCCACCTTTTGGATTTCTAGCAAGAGATCTGTAACTGCAAAGGCCCGCTTGACCAGACAGCAGCAGATAGGAGGAGGTGATATAAACACGCAACGCAGACAGAGATCCTCGCTTTTATGGATAATACAATAGTCTTTCTCTCTGCCGCACAGAAGCGGGTGAGACTACCTGCCTCAATCAATAAGTCGAGGGAGGGGGGGGTAGATGGAAAGAAGAAAAATGGATTGAGGGGGGAATGTGGACCCATAAATATGAGGTTGTAGTCACTGAGGGAGAACTGAAGAAAAGGAATGTGTTTAAACGTCAAGAGAGCTGGCAGATTTCTCTCTGTCCTGAGTCACATATTTTTAATTTTCTCTCTTTGTCTTTCTCAATCTTTCTGTTTCTGTTACTATCTTTATCTAGTAAATTGGGACCATTTTTCTTTTGCTTTTTATGTCCCATTTCTCTACCTTGCTCTCTCTATCCTTTCATCCTCTATCCCATAGTATCTTTCTCCCCCCCTTTGTCTTTCACTTTCTCATATTACATAAGGCCAAGCTTCTGTAGTTCAACTCATTTATTCCCATTCCACTGGCTGGGCCATGCCCACATCCTCTGTTGTGCTGGAGTAGTGATGGTATTGATAGACGGGTGGCCAGGCTATTAATAGCTGCACCAAATGAATGGAATGGAGGGAGGAGGGAGGAGGGAGGGGAAGAGGGAAAAAAGGCAAATGACAGCAATGGCGCTGGCGATGCAGAGCTTATTAATGTCCGTTGTCTGGGCTCAGTGACGATGTTATTGCTGATTGAATTTTAAGTAATTGGACTCTTACCCTTATGGATGGGTATCTGTGTTGTAAATCGGCGCTGTGTATCGCTACCGGTTTTGGACAGGCCATTATGTTAGTGACCCAAAGCCGATGGGTGTTAAGCCATGTGTGATTTCTAGACCTAAACCTACATCCCCAAAATATATTTCAGTTTTTTTAAATTGTTCTTTAATAAGGTATCCAATGATGATCAATTTAATTTCATATTGCACTGCCTTATTAAAAAAATCTCATCATGTTCAGTGTTCAACTACAAAATTATAGTTGTGGAATAATGGTTAGTTATCCGAGTACACTCAGTACAGTTTATTCTGGCACCTGACTCTAATTTACATAGACAAAAGGCGAAAGGTTACCTGCTGCTTGTACTAATTTGGCACCCAAATCATCATTTACCATTGAATTTAGACTAGATGTTTTTTTACATGGTGATACCACAAGGTGTGGTGTTGCCTACTCATAATGCGCCGCATGCAGGGTGGCGAAGAGTTGATTCAAAGAATGATTTTCTGATGTACAGTAGTTCAGTAGTATTTCAATCTGTGGAGGCTGACTACTTATTATTGTATTGACTAATATTATTGTAGAACATTTGTATCGGTCATTTTCTGAATTCATAAATCATGTTGCGAGCCTCCGAAATGATCTCGTGACCTCTTGAGGGGGCCGTTCCCAAGGTTGAGAACCACTGGGTAACTTATTGAAAACTATCAGCATGTGGCCCGTCGGCATCTAGCTTGATATCATAGATCACAAGTGTCATGTTCAGTGTTGTACTTCTTTCATTTTCCCATCATCACACAGAGTCACACACACACACACACACACACACACAATGGCCTTAGGGCGTCTGAGACATCCACAAATAACTGCTTTCTCGGATGGCGCAGCACTGTATTTGGGGTCTGGGTTGGGAGGTTGCTAGTGACATTTGAACAACCTTTTCGTCTCCCTAGAGCCGAACAAGCCCAAGGTGTGCCGCCTCACTTAAACCCAGAGCTTAAAAAAGCTCAGCCAGCTATTTCCAGGCCTGCCTTTCCAAAGACCAATCTCTCTCGGCGCATAGCCAGTGCGTTAACAGAGGTCAGCATCTCTCCACAGGTACGACTGCTGTAATCAGAAGCCTGGAACAGCCGTTTCACCGCAGCACCTCCTAAGGAGCCTTACAGTACGCTGTATGAAACTGGTCTTCCAAGAGAATTGATTTTTTTTTTCTTTTTTTACTTTTTTATTTCAATGCTTTTGTTCAGTATCTCACCCTTTTCTCTCTCTTTTTTCTGGGTATTGTGTATATTGTATAAAAACTGATTTCTAATTCTTATGGAGCACTGTATTGCAACGTTACACAACTAGATCGATGCACAACATTCTTGCCATTTAGATGGGTCGGCAGTAGGTCAAATGTCACTTTCAGTCGAAAAAACATTTTTGTAGATGAATACATATTAATTGCAATTCAGGTTCAGAAGCGTTTCTTGATACCAGCCACTAAATACAGTATTGTGCCATCACTGTCTTGTTTGTGTGCTGTGGCTGTGCAATGGCTGCAACCCCTGTCCTTCATCTTATTGGTTACATGGGCACCCACAAAAAGCGTGGACACACTGTGACCCCGGTATGATTACATTTGATAAAGAAATACTATTTCCAGCTCCAGAAATACATTTAAGGTAAAAGTTTTAAAAGGTCACTTATTTTAGCTGTAAAGACCATTTTCCATTTCTTTTCTGAACTTTACTCTAATTCCCACCCATGACTGGAACCAGCTTAATTCTTTTACAAACCATGTAATGAAATCGAAAAGCAAATTAGACCAGCGCTTTGAGGTGCTTTACATTTTGATGTTCAATCATATTCAGGCCAGGTGTCAGCTTAGCGATGACATTTAACGTCTGTGCGCAATCAAAGGTAGCATCAGCCATGCAACCAGACTGCAATAATACTACACCCACGCCTGATAACCCACATACAGATACATGGAGTACAATGTACATAAGATGGGCTGCCATGGTAACTGTGAGGGTCTTTGGACGTATCTCTGCTTGAAGTTGTCTCCATGACAATTCTGTGTCTCCTTGTGCCTTTGTCTATTAACTTCTGCCTTATTCATTAAGTACTTGATATTTGGATAATTGGAACCTGGGTAGGTGGCCAGATACTTATGAATACACACTCGCAAATTTCACCTTCTACTTTTTCAACCTTCTGGCAACCACTGCAGACACTGGTGTACAGTAGATCATCACATGCAAGTAGTTCTGATATCGAATAAAAACTGGGCGTCTCTACCATCTTGTGCGCTGCAGAGGTGTTTGGGCTTGAGAGTGAGAGTGCATATCATTTTGGTACTTGCAGGGACTGTGATTAACGTCATATGGATATATACATGCATACATTGACATGCATATCGCTATTTAAGGACAAAACTCTTTTCCTTCTCCAACATCACCCAAAAACCTTGGGTGATGTTGATGATGCACATCTGCCAAATCCATAAAAACCCATTGGTGTAGTCTGAAAACTTGCAGTGTGATGGAAACTTTACAGTAAGTTGTTTTTCTTAGGTTTTCAGACATTGACATTTTAGAGATACACATGGTTTTGACGCATAGCTGAAAATGCTGGATGCTCGTATGCACAGACATACATATTATGCACATAATTTCTCTGGCTTGGTTGTGTGCAAATCTTGTAATAGTCTTGTCAATCACAGCCTCTCACACACACACACACACACACACACACACACACACACACACACACACACACACACACACACACACACACACAAACTC
>JAVQJL010044186.1:0-26334 GCA_036024295.1 Nannoperca obscura | reverse complement strand
CGGCCCCCCGCGGTCTCTTCTGGCAAAACCCCTGGGTGGGGGGGGGGGGGTGGGGGGGGGGGGGGGGCTTGAGTAGCAGTATGATGGGTTGACAATTTAGAAGGCTGCTTTCCAAACAGTGACAGAGGGATACATGAGTGTGTATGTGTCATATATATGTGGGTGTGTGTGTGTGTGTCTGGAGGGTGACAGGTAGGCTCCCCTGTTGTCATCAGCAGCTAATAACTGCTGCTGATTGCCTGTCTACAGGCCTGAGGCCAGTGGCATAAACACAACAGATCGAACTGATTTTAACTTTAAAGATTTAACATTTTCTTACAGGTGATGTAAGTCTGACCGAGCCAGCGGAGTCCGCTGCCCTCCAGGTGGCCTTAACAGCAGAGGAACACGGCTGGCATTTCTCTGATTAAATGTAAAAACTTTTAGAGAACCAACACTGTGACAGGAAATGTTCGAGATATGCTTCAGATAAAGAATAACTCATAGTAACATTACATATCACTAAGTTAATTACAGCGACATGGGAACATGGTCATTTTCGTATTTGGTCTTCTCTGATTCACGAACAGGCATGTGAACTAGCAAACAAACTAATGGGAGACCCCGAGCTGTAACAGTGTCTTCATGTGTGTGTACTGGGCTGTGTCGAACGATGTTGTGTACAATGTAACTCATAGAAACAAAGGCCCAAAATCAGATCCAGGTTGTAATGAAGTTCGATTGTGTAGGGCTCTGTAGTGATTTAATGTTTCTATATGTGATGTATGGAGGTCTTGTAAGTTCATAAGGGCATCAGCATGAGTGTCTGACATGTAAGTAGACTACAACTAATCAATAAAGTCTTATTTTGCTGTATTAGCCCAACCACAGAAATTGATACCACTTAAGTCAGGATCATATTTCATCCATATTTCACAGTCCCCTGCATCTGACTGTGCAGGCTGATCTGAGAGCACGCTGAGAGAAGAAAAACTGGGAGAAGATGAGACACAGGAGCAGGAAATGAAAGATGCATCAGAAGACAGAATGAGAGCAAAACCAAACAGCAACTTAAAGACGGAGTTGGAAACTTGGAAAAGAGTGAAAGAAAGAGCAAGGGAACTGGAGTGAGAACAAAACCGTCTGCTATATGAAAACGAGCAGGAGAGAGTGAGTTAGAAAAGCAACTATCCTGTGGTGTCAGCCAGTGTGGGGGCAGACTAATTAGGAAGTGTGCGCCGCCGCCGGCTGGTTTGGCGACTTCTTCTTGCTGTGGCCAGCTGATTTAAACACAACACACTGGGGGGAAAAAACTCAGGCAGGCAGTTTTTTTCTTTGCTGCCTCCATGCTGGAGGTAAGCACACATCAAAGTGTATGGTCAGTGTTTGGTTTCCTGGTGTTGTACTGGGAACAGAGGCAGACAGAAACCGGAGCTCTAAGCTGGAAGCGATGGGAAAACAAAGAGATTTTTACTTTCCCCCCCAAAAAAGATATATATCTAACTCCAGTCTGTCAGTTATGAGTCTCTGGTTCTCAGCTGGCTATAGGAAGAGCTACTAATGCACACCAACGGTAGCAACTTAGAAGAGATCTACCCCTAAATGTGAGGGGTTATAACATGATTGATGGAAAAGGAAATAAAAAACATTTCTCATCCCCTATATCTTTATTGTCTTTAAGTAAAACTTTGGTTTGCAGCCAGATAATAAAGTTATCACATATTATTATTAGCATCTAATATAACACATTACTCATTATGTATGTTTTCTGTTATTAGACAATAAAAATGAACCTTGATTTACTCAGTCTAACAGTAGCTTCCAGTAACAGTCAGTTTCCTCTGTGTAACTGACCATGAACAAAAGAAACACTGGAAGTAGCTTGAATGCAAAAGGGAAACATTTTAATTGCTCAGATAAAGCGCCAATAAAAGACGGTTTAAAGGCAAAGAAGACAAGAAAATGACTTAATGTGCAGTCTAACACTAATGATGTGCTGTTTTCAAGGGAACAACATAGTCTTTCTCTTTGAGCTCTTCCTCAGGCAGGTGCTGCCTGACAACTAAATCCACAACAACACAAGAGGATCTATTTTCTGTTTGCCATACAAAAAGAGTGAATTTCTGCATTTGCCTTAATGGGAAGTCTCTTCTTTCACGTTATTTGCATCCTGTTTTTTCTGCCTATAGGGGAATAAAACTGTCTTCAGTTTTGCATCAAAATGGCAGGAAGGAAAAAGGAAACAGACAGGACTTTTAAAGGCACCAACAGATCTACATCCTAAGACCTTGTAGCTTCTTTCAAAAAAGTTTCAACAATTAGTCGAGCCCGTCTAGAGGGATCTGAGAATTGGACACTGTCACAGTGTCAGGTAAACCTAGAGGCATGCATTCCTCATGCCACTGCTTGAACCACGGTAGAAATCTGGGAGCACGCTCGTTGATGTGTGATTTACTTGTCTTAGCTTACAAGCTCACCTTCATCTTCCTTTTCTTAGCACAATGGTGCATTTTACAACACACCTCCCTCTCGAGTCTTTACATCTCTCAGCTTTGGCCTCTCTCTTTTTCTCACTCCTCTTTCATCTCATCTCCCCGTTTCTTGCTCCAGCTACAAAGAGTGCCTTCTGGCTAATAAAATTTGACAAGCATAGCTAACCTTTTTTCTCCACAGGTCAGCCTGTAGCATAGCTCTAATCAAATGTGACGCCCATCACGGCACATACCTGCCATTGAAGGCCTAATGAAAATGTCCAACAGTAAATTAGGGAGACAGCACTGGGAGTCCACTGTTGAGTGCCTTGACAGGAAGGGAGGGGAGGGTGAGGGTGGGCACTAGCATGTCTTAGTTGTTAAAACTATGCAAACACACAGACCATGCATGGATGCAGAGACATGAGCACACACCTTCAAAAACATTTGAATAAAGCTACATTAGCATTACGGATTTCACAAGCACACACACCACATCCCACACGTATAACGAGCACATTCCTTCCTCAGCATCATTAAAACTGTAATGTGAAAGATGAAAGAAGCAGATATGTTGTTCCCTTGGAAACAATACAAATTCAGCTTTAAAGGACTGCTTTGTAGGAACATAAGGTACTCTGAAATATAAAAATATAAAAATATATACACACCTTACACCTATGATGTTTGTGCAGTGGTAAACTCACCGGACCACACACAGCATTGTTGCTAGGTTACGCCGAGCTTCCTCGACAAAATATGACATGTGGGTGGCTGCGTGTGCATCTATTTCTGACCGTGTGTGTACATCTGTGTGTGTCTGTGTGTAATAAAAAGGCACGGGGGTTCCAACCTCGTGGCTAGCTGCGTGTGTTTTAACAGATGTACAGACTTTGTGAATGGGCGCGCTCGTCCAAGCCGCAGGTGGAACAACATGAATGGAAATAGCCGGCAACGAGGGAGCACACGTGGAGTGTGGATGCGTGATGTGAATGGTGTGACCATAGAACACATCTGAGGTCATCCAACATGGCCAGCTATGGCCAAAAGTGTTTGGATATTAATTTTGCTGTTCACCTTCATTTTCCTTCCAAATAAGTTTAACTTCCTGACTCCCCTACACTGTTTGTGGCAAAAAACAACGGAGCTCCAAGGCACAGAGGCTCCAGAGCAAGTATGTGTTAGTGAGATGAATTCATTGCTAGGTTTGGTTTTTTAAATGGGATTTACAGTAACAATGCCAGCCTTATTCTTTAATTACTGATTGCTAATTATTATATACCACCTAAAAGCTGAGCGCCCTCTCACAACATTATTAGACATTTATTTCTGCCTTTCTTTGTCTCTGGAGACCCTCTCACATACAGAGTTAACAAGCCAAGAAAGGCCCCTCATCCATCATGCTAATGCTAAGGAGTATCTAATATACATTATGAGCAACAAAAAAAAAGGGGATGGAGAATGAACAAGTGACACACCAGGAGTGTAACAGAGGCACAGAGACAGAGAGAAACTGAGGGGGAAAGTGAAAAGAGGGAGAAAACAGGCTGGTAATGAAGTACCCACCACTAGTGGATGAGAGCTAAAGTGGTCTAACAGATCTGTCAGGCTGCTAGACTGTAGCTAATTATCCCTCCTCCTCTTTTGTCTGCATCCTCTCCTCTGTCACTTCTTCCCTCTCGAATTTACTCTGCCTATCTAACACGCTTCCCCTCCCTCCATTTTGGCTCTGTCTTTCTTCCCTCTCTACACTCTTTTTCTGCTTTCTCTTTTCTCTGTCCCTCCGTCTGTCACTTCTTCCCATTACCATCTGTCTCCTTTCCATGTCCAACCTCTCTCTCTCTCTCTCTCTCTCTCTCTCTCTCTCTCTCTCCGTGCATCCTTTCTTTTTTTTGGATGAGATTGGGTGTCTGGGGCTTAGTTTTTGATTTGCAAGTCAATAGTAATTTCTGTCAGAGAGTTTAAGTTGAGGGAAGTTTTAATGTGGCCTGCACTATTTCATACGGGAAATGATAAATTTGCATTAGAATCCTCTCTAGATTTTCTCACTTTTCATTTTCCCTCACATACAAAACGGGCTGCAAGTTAAACTCTGAGGTTTCAAAAACTTCAGTGGAAATAATAAATAATATGGAAGGAATGAAAACACTGATAAGCAGTGTACTGCAAGCATTAACCCTTCTCTTAAACTGACAATAGGGTGCTCTGACACCTATAATAAATACAATTCCTTCTTTGCACATAGTTGTAGGACTATTCCTGTCAAAAAATATGAAAAATAATATGTTATGATGTGTTCCGCGTCATTTTGACCCAATGTATAACAAACTGGGAAAACCAAACTCCAGCACATTCAATTTTAAGATTCAACAATGACATCTCAATGATGTGGCATAGTCATACACACAGACAAGGCAACCAAGAAGGTTTTTATAGCCAAACGTAACGTTCTTGATTGGCCAAGGCAGCCAGCGGACCTCTGTTCGACTGGGCATGTGTACGAGCCTGGCACAGCATCAGCAGTGAAGAAGATGTCTGTCTGACTTCAGACGCTTATTAACAGCAAAGTATTTGCACTATATATTACACATGATGGCTTAATTCAAGTTTATTATTTAGCTTTTAGTCTCCTAAAATTGGGGGGCAATACTGCAGTTCCTTCATCTATTATCTGATGTGCATCCTAACACCCTTTGATTAAAGCTGAGAGTTAACACTTCCTACACATCATTCTTTCATTTCATAACCAATGTGCTAGAGTACAGAGCCAACTCAACCTCTACTTTACTCCACTGTGCATGCATTCATATGTATTATTCATTGTATGGCATCCACAAACACCTCAGATTGTCTCGAGTAATTCCAGTAAACTGAAGAGAGGGCTGAGACCTTGTGCTTTCAGGGTTGGGTTATGCTGCACTTGGACCCTATGTATATGTGTGTGTGTGTGTGAGTGTGTGTGTGTGTGTAGGTCAGTAGGGGTGAGGGTAAGACAAAGAGACACTAACAAAAGTGAAAAAATCAAGTAAAAATGACCATCGTGTTTTTAGAGATTTTAAAGATTTACAGAGGTCAAAATGATCGCAAAACATAACCGGCAAGTTACGTAAATCATGCATGGTATTACTGCATAAGTGTGTGTGTGTGTGTGTGTGCATATATGAGAGTGTAACTACAGTGTGAGCATGGTTTCATGTTTTATGCATCTTCTGGCTTGACAGTGCATGAATGTAGATATGTGCAAAGGCTCCCTTACTTGTGCTGGTCAAGCCATGGTCCGTGACCTTGTGTGTACACACCTACACACACAACGTTGTGTATCTACCAAGAACTACAGATGCAAATGCTGCACACACATTTGAAAAACAAACACATACTGTATGTATTACAACACTTGCGAGGTAAAATCAAGAGAGAACCAGCAGAAGTTGGGTCCTTGAAGGTATAGAAAAACATAAATGATCAAGTTTTTCTCCCAAGCACCGCCCGCCCCCCTCTCACCTGTCTGCCTGTGTTTGATGCTGGTTCTGTAGAGAAGGTGGGGGTCTGGACTTGTTGACCTTGGCGTAGAGCCCATCCAGGTCCTCAAAGGAGGATTGAGGCGGGTTAGGCCCCCCTGTCAGTGCTGCAGGGGAGGGCGTGCGGCTGATAAACGACAGGGGCGAGGGTGGCTGACGGAAGTTGATGCGGGCGTAGTTGGGGTCGCTGTCGTCGTCTTCCACGTCGGGGATGGAGGCTGGGTCGGTGAGGTGCCCAGAGAGGATCTCAGCGTAACGTGGGTCGTAGCTGTCAGGAGGGGAGGAGGCAGTTATACATGGGGACAATACAAACACATGCATTCTTCACTTGGGAGTCTGCTGGTATGATCGGCAGCTGAGCAACACATTCCACTGAGCAGATGTTTTGGGCGATGGGTGCATGTTGCTGCATCAGGATGATTCACAACTTGTCAGGTAAGGTGTCATTCACAACACTTTACTAAACTGACAAATGCTCTTCTGTGATTGTGTGAACTTTCTGGCTCTTTCAGTACTTTCCTGTGTTGTAAACCTCTCTCTTTTGACACTCTAAACTGTGAAAAAGCAACACAGAGACATATTCCACACAGGCCTGAGTCATACCCGTCTCTGTTGTCAGGGATCCTGTCCAGCTCCTCTTCACTTAGGGCCTCCAGTTTGCCTTTGGAGGCTTTGGCAGCATCTTTGCTCTTGTCGTCTTTCTTCTTACCAAACCTGGACAACATAAAAAGGGGACACAGATGCAACAAGGTGAGTTTTAAATGACCTGAATGATTCTGTGATAAGGGAATTGTGTACTGACACGGTGTGAGTCTTTATAATCTTAATACCGCAGGTAGATAATACTGCTGGCTGCCATGTGTGCTTTTATTTTGGAGGCACAGTTTATGTGCTTTAATAGGATCTTTTTGGAGCCTTTTATGATGAAACAACAAACTTCACACAGGCAACAGAGCTTGCATGAGTTGATGAAAGGCTCTCCATCACCACACACACACACACACACTACACCTTGCATCACATTTCCAAATATTGACACACATGAACACTCGCCCACTGCTAGACAAACTCATTCGTACTCCTGTGTGTTCATTAGTGGCATAGCCTGGGAAAAGACTGCTTAATGATAGATATGGTTATAATGTCACAGCAGGCAATGATAATCCACAGCGTGAGTATGTCTGTGTGTGTGTGTGTGTGCGTGTGTGTGTGGGCACATGAAAAAAGGGTACAGTTGTCACACAGCATATGGAGCATGAATATTTTAACATTTTGTCCAATAAAATAGCTGTTACACCACGGTGTCGTCTGTTTTTCTTATCAACTCTGCTATCTCGACCATCATCATCATTATCATTCTGCAGCGCTTATTCTCTCATTTTAGAGGCAAAATACACTTGTCACTTCTGTTCCAGATATAAGCTCCACTTCACACTTTCAAGAAATTAACCAAGCCTTTTTCCGTAAACATTTCATATTCTTCTCTCTCTCCTTCGCATCATCTGTCTCAGCATGATCGCCACCCTCTCTCATCTCCTTTCTCTCTCTCACCTCCTCCGTCTCACCCGCCAACCTACTTCTCTTTTCCCTCTCGCCCTCTCCTTTCCTCCAAGCTCCTGCTGAGCCAATCTAATGTCTGTGTTTATCTCATTAACAGCGAGGCACTTCTCATTACTGCTACAGGCAGATACGTGGCCTGAATGGTAACCTGCTGGCCCGGCCAAGAGCAGCACGCAGCATCAGAGCCACAGTGAAACCTGGACAGGGATGCCACGTTGGCCTGGCACCGTCCTGCAAACCAATTAGTGTTGTTTTTAGCTAATCTGCTCACTTCACTTCCACCTGTGTGTTAACGTTGCCAGCAGCAAGGCAGATATTCACATTGCTTATGTTTTGCTGTGAAGAAGGCACTGAGAGGTGACCAGTCTAACGGTCGTCTTTTAATACAGTTAACAGTCACTTTATGTTTGCATGTTCTATGTTTAGGAGCAAGCATTTCCCTGTTAGTTTTGTTGCACCTGTTGGAGTGAAACTACTTCTGTACTAATTAGTATTAGAATTGCACATTTGCAGTACAGTTCGGATAATGTAAAGGGGTACTTCTGGGAATCAGTATTGCTCTTCCATAAAGTTGAGGGACTAGAGATTTAAAAAAAGGGCAGTATAAATGACATTGTTATTTTTATATTCAGTCAGGTAACCTCTCACCTGGTCTATTCAGCCAGAATAAGAGGAAATATCTATGTAGGGGTGCAAGGCCAAAGCCCCCCAAAAAAGTTGACTAGTATTAACTATTACTGGTAAACTGACTGATGTGCCCCTTTAAGCAAAAACTGGCATCCATAACAGTGAGACATTTTAGGAAGTTTAAATCTGCCATCCTCGCTTTATTTTCCTTTTTTTCTTTAGGTGTTGTCACTGGTACCAAACCCTCGTTACTGTAATGTCTTTCCACCTCACTATCTAGAGATCACTTGCCACAGAAATAGTGTTGTGGCTGCCGCAGCGGCTTTTTTCTGCAGATTTCTTTTTTCCTTCTTGGAACTATTTTGATATTCTAAGTACTCCCACATTATGCCGGAGCCAAAAGCAGACTAGCAATTACCTCAGTGATATCCATATAGAATTCAGTATTGTATAAAAAGGAATATCAGCACTAGCAATTTTAGTATGCATCAATAAACATATAATTATATTACACATAAATATATAATTATCCAAAATCCCAGGTTTATCTGGCTGAGCTGCTTAGTAGATAAGCCTCACATCTACACACACACACACACACACAAAGCGCCTTAATCAACATTCAGAGGGGGCAGAGGTCCACAGTTGGACCCATCATTATATCTGCATTAATTAGGAAAGCCTCTTTTTCTCACTGCATTGTTTGAGAAGGAAAAAGAAAGGGAGTAGACACAGGATAGGGGTGGGACTCCCAATTAGAGACATGTACCTGCCATGAGGGAGGTGGTTTTCCCCCGCTCTCCCATTATTGTATCCCTTCTTCATCTCTAAAACTACCTTTTTTTCCCATTGTGTTGAGCCAACTGTTTAACGATGTCTCATTGCTTTCCTTGTCTGTCTCTCTGCTTATTTTTTTTTATTATTAGTTTCTCTCTGTTCTTTGTTTCGTTTATTAATTCTGTCTCTTCTTAGGGCACTTTCTGCTCTGTCACTCTTTCAGAAATCTGACAGTTAATTTCCTGTCGAGCGCGACACTTCCGCTGGATGAGAAAAATAAATGACAGAACTATACTGTACGCACAAGCGGAGATGAGCAAATGCACAAATACACACATGAGCACAGAAACACACACCTACAAAAAACAGCTCTATAAAGTGAAGCAGCTCAGACACACAGTAATCTAGAAGCCAATATATTGCTTGCAAAAACAGGTAAGCAGCCACACACACTTAAGTAGACAGCAATATACATCAACACAGGCGACGCACACACAGCAACTCTGTAGGGAACTGCAAACAGTCTCATGGAATAGGACATCTCATTAACTTAGCATTATCTACCTACACAACCACTCCATCAAACTCTCATTACGGGGAAGTAGTGGGTCCAGGTGAGGCAGGCGGCTCTGGTGTCCCATTTAACACACTCACCACTGTCACAGGAGCTACTGGGAACCATTATTGGTGTGTCGCTGTCATCATTAGCCCGCCGTCGCCCGGGCGTCACCTCTGCAGGCCCAGGATATTTAGAGGAGAAGATGTTGGACTGTTTGCAGTTTGCATTGAACTCTGGGAAAGAGAGATCCTGCTAGTACAGGCTATTTGTCACTATGCATAAAGCATATTGGTGATAAAGTATATTTATTGCCTTTTCTTTAAATGGTTTACATGAAGAATAATAAAAATTCTGTTTAAGAAATTTCTTCATCTACGTCTTTAAGAGCTAATGGCCTCTCCTCCTCTTCTTCTCCCTCCTTCAATTTGCCTGAATCTCCTGTGAAAAACCCAAGTCAGCCCATCATAGACGATGACCAATGCACTTTAAAATCAACACCCTGATTAGGACAAACGCAGCCAGCCAGTCGCAACGGAAACTCAGTGCAAAGCAAGCGGCTGGTAAGAAACTGGACTGACTGTAATTACTACAGCTACTGTCACTCTCATTACTGCAGGAGAGCAGGACGGTGTGTATGTGCTCAGTTAGCCGTGCTCTAATGAGGCTCTATATGTAACATGGAGATCAGAGCTAGCCAGTGTGGTGATGTCACCAACCTGACCTGTGCAATTAGCCCTCCAGGGAAGAAGGGAGATGGCCAGAGAGAGCTAAAGGGCTCACTTTATTAGACAAACTTAACTATTGCACATCATTTACTTAACAAACTGAATGAGATTTCTGCAGCCACTAACAAAACACTTCATCTTTCTGCAGGCCGAACAGCGTCATGATGGCGTTTTCTCCATAAATCTTTCAAGAAATCATCTCCTCGCCTCCGTTCTCAGCATTAGGGGAGCTTTGTTTGCTGCAATTGTGACAACAACGCTGACGATGTGCACTGTGAATTGAGGGAGTGTAGTCTTAATAAGCTATCCTATCTGGTGCAGCAGGGAATCAGTGGGTGGTTGGTTATCACCAGGCACAACGAAGGATGTGAGAACGCTGTCTGGCACTGTGCGTGTGTGTGGAGGAAGTCATGTTTTCAGGACAGGGATTTAATTGACGTGTGTGTACGTGTACATTATGAGTGTGAGCTAACACGCTCGCAGACTTGATGAAGCTCGTGAACACCTTGCCATGGAGTGTTTGAGGTGAGGCGCACACGCGAGCTAAAGCTCTACACAAGCTGAAAGGCACAACGACACAGAGGAGCATGAAAGGGCTCCTCTCTGGTTTAGCTTCCTGTCTAGCCTGAAAAGAGAACCACAAGATGCAGCATGTAAAGCAAAGGCAGCCAGCAGACTCAACGACAATGGCAGGATGATCTGAGAGAGAAACTTGACACTGCTGTAGCTTTTCCTGCCAAGATCGCCATGTTGTGCAAAATCTGAAGATTCTGGTGTCAGGCAGGGATTATTTGGCCCTGATCTGCAGCTGCTTGGTAAACAGCATCATGAGCCGTAGAATCCTGGCATGCAGAGATTTGTACAATCTGTAGCTGGTCAACGGAGTTTTGGTAAGACAAAAGAATGGGGCTGGTGCATCTTATTTTGAAATATTTGTAAAGGTAAAAACATGATTGGACACAAACCTCATGGTATGATGCTCAAAACTTAAGATTTCCTGCAACGGGCTTGATGTGTTGTAAGGAAGATGAAGGAAAAAGCTCAAAGCAAAGGAGAAAACTGACCAAATATCCTATTTGTCTTGGAGAATGAATGGGAGTGAGATAGAGAGCTAAAGAGAAGCAGAGTGGGTGAAAGAAAGAAAGTAAGCAAGGGAAAGGCAGAAGAAGAATAAGTAGGAAGGAGTGAAAGGAATGAAAGCCAGAAAAAGTGAGAACTTGCTAAATAGCCTGTCTGCCTTGGAGAATAAACGAGAGACTGAGAATAAGAAACAGCCAGAGAAGAAAGACAAAAAAGAAGAAAAAGTGAGAGAAAAGAAGAGAGATGGATGGGTGAGCCAAAGCTCCCGTGAAAGTGCAGCTCGGCTGGGGAGGAATAAGGAGCTTAAGAATATATAGAAGCAATGCTGCTGCGTTCAGAGGCACAGGGAGAACAGTTAATCAGCCAAGCAGAAATGTTATCGCAGTAATTAGATTGCTCTGTATGTATTTGGAGAGGAGCGCACATATCCCGGCGGATCCCAGTAAAGTCTGCAGTAAAGAGAGAAAAGAGGTGAGACAGAGGGATGGTGAAAGAGAAACAAACTGAGGAGAAGACCGGGAGAAAAACGGGAGACACACACAGAGAGAGAGATTAACTCTAGAGAGTTGTGATGTAACACGGTGCCTCCTCCTGTCCTGGCAACGCGGTGCTGCTTCACGGTGAGACTAGTCGGAAAATATTTCAGGCTTGAAATAGACAGAATAACATTCACGGCAAAAAATAGACAACAAGCGCTCTTTAAAATTGGTGTGGTTTCCTGGTGGAACTGAGGATCAGGCTACAAGTAGATTGTCACCCAACAAGAAGGTCAAGCCAGGTCACGCAAACGCCTGTCGTGACTGACAGCACCTGCAGCCAATCCTGGCCTCTTTGCAGAAAAGCCACACCTTTGTTTGACAAACAGCCAGCAGGGCGGGAGTTCCCCCCGGGCATAATTAAATCTATTTATCTGACTTCCTCTCCATATGCCGCATACCAGCAATTTGGCCCAAATCATCTTCCAATAATAGTTTATATTAGCGGTGATAGGACTGGGAAAAAGATCAACCCGATGTTAATGGTAGTTAAAACAGCTTCACTTAGAACGCATTAATAATGTAGGGAGGAAGATGGAAGTGGGACATTCATCCGTTAGTTCTTGTTTTGATATCTAATTCCAAATCCAAACTATATAAAGTGACTATTGCATGAGAAATAAACACCTTGTCACAGAAGAATCGGCCTTGCTGCAAATATATAATAGTCATTTTAATTTCCTTTCTTAAATGACTCTAATTTAACACCTGGAGGAGGCAAGATGGAGGCAGACGGACAGGTTTGAATGCACAGCAGGTCGTTCTCATGAGAACACAAAGCAGATACGGAAAGCTTTTCTTAATCAACGCCTGGCCAGTCTCCCGAGTACTGATAGTTCAGTCAGACAAAAGAGAGAGTGATGGAGGGAGGAGAGGAAAAAGGGGAGGGGGGTGCCAGGAGAGGGGGGGTAGGGAAAGACGCAGGGAAAGGAAGGAAATAAGAAGATGAGACAAAGAGGAGGAGGCAGGAAGAAGAGGGAAAAGGAGGGGTGAAGACTGAGTGGGAGAGAGAGTTAAAGAAAGGAAGAAGAAAAGGAAGAACAAGGGAAGGTAAAGGGAAGAAGAGAAGGAGGGAGGAAAGGCAGAACAGAGAAAGAGCAAAGAAAAAGTGAGCAAAATGCAAGAGGGAGGAAGAAACGGAAAACAGAGTATGGGGAAGCAGGGGAGGATGGGAGAAAAGGAGGGAGAGAAAGAATGAATGGAGAAAGAGTTTTTTTTGACAGTGAGAGTGCTGCACCGTCCGGGGGCCGCCCGGTGAAATATGGACTTCCTTTAATTGTTTGCATTCTGATATGTGGCATATTTTAGCAACTCCACACAAAATTCGTCGCCCCCGGCAATTTGTCTCGTCTTTTCTTTTCCCTTCCCACTTCTGTCAGGGAAGCCATTAATATTAAACGAGACCACTGGGCTGCATGCCTCATTCTCACACCCTGCCATTGTTGTCTCTGTCTGTGTAGTCCAAAGAACACCTCCTCCACACTCTGTCCTATGCGTTGATACATTTAAAGTTTTTCAGACACTCTCTGATGTGCATACACAGCGTAGAGGCCAGACACGTGGGACAGTATCAATGCTGCAACACTTAGACAAAATGTCCAGTTGTCAAAAACATATAAGCAAAAACGCCTGGAAGGTGTTTGGTTGATAAGAATTTCACTGAAATTACACATGGAACAGGGACTATTTCTTCAGTAGAAAGTAGTTCCAATGAAAGCTTTTGTCAGTGAGGTTTGTGGATAATGAAGTGTAACAGGGTGACTGCTTTATAATTAAAACCCCTGTTCAAAATGTACGGGCTTAATTAGCATTTGTGTGAAGAATGAATGCATGCATGCATTTTAATTCATGTTGAATAGTTCAGGATCCTGCAAGTTTAGAGGTTTTAATGTCAGTAAAAAATGTTTTGATATCCTGCATAGTGTTGGTATATTTACTGCTAAAACGTAACTGTGAACTCTATGAAGCTTTTTTTTTTTATTCTTAACATTTTCCCGGCTGGATGCTGAGCGAGAAGCCCAGGTCACCATGGCTCCAGATGAGAGCCATTGGCAGACTAGGAAAGGTTAGACTCTTGGCTCCTCCGGTCCTCCACACATCCTCAGACAAGAAACACTTAACCTTCTCCATCTGGAAAGCAGAGGTCACGCTTTGTGCGTGTTTTAGTGGGAGATGCGTGATGGGTTAAGGAACGACACAAGTAAAGAGGGAGTGTGTGTGTGTGTGTGTGTGTGTGTGTGTGTGTGTTCCAGCATGTGTGTGACATTAGCAGACCTTAGATGACAGAGGAAGTCCATCCATCACTCATGGCATGAAGATGACTGGATGGGACATAACCGCCATTGGAGGTGTAATCGCTTCCTGGCGCCCTGCGCTTTGAGTGTATGTGTGTGCATGAGCACGTAAGATCAAATGCTAATTGGTCGTGACTGTTTCCTGTGGCCACATGAATACCTTTAATTGGCCGGTGAGCGATGGGCAGTCGGCTGCTGAAATGCCGCTGAGCTGTCTGGCCGATACGAATGTGTCTGCACTTCAAACCGTCCGTCCCTCAGGGTCAATTCAAATGTCATAACTCAATAGGAATTGATGGATCGTGAAACTGATCAACACAAATGGAAGTCTCAGCTCACTGTCTCATTTGATAATTACCTTATGGGCAATAATTCACTGTACAAATGTGGATATCATGTTCCCCAGTTGGATGAGTCACAGACGTTACGGGTAGAAATAAAAATGATGACTTTCATTCCTAAATGAGATCTCTGACATTTGAAAAATGTGACAGCTACTCTGGCGAAATGATCGCTGGCAAAACTCTGCAGAACATTACCGAGTGATTAGCTTTCTGAAGACTGATCCTCACATAACACAGGATGTAAATGAATTAAGCACAATAATAAACTGATATATAATGGATAATCTGGCTGAATAAAGAAGTTAGACAAAAGAGGGAATCATTTAAAAGTATAGACCTTGTAACTCCAAAACTTCCTGGAAGGAGGAGGTAAACAAGGTGTTTAGAAGCCTATGAATAAAGTAATTAATTCTTCAACTGCTCCGGTGGAGCTACTTCACGGTCAAACTGCAGAGGAGTGAGTCGGCATCCCTGCCTTCCCCCTCCCCTCCCTGCTGAGCGCCAGAGCTGTAAATAAGAGAGAGCTCTGAGCCAAATGGTTGAAGAGAGGAGGGGAGGCAGGTGTAGCCAGGGCATGAAAGACAACAAACATAAAGGTCTTTCGTGTGAGAAGAGATGGGAGACTTTTAAGGAGAAGGCATGAGTGATGCAGACAGCGAGAGCGACAGAAACAGAGGGAGAGAGGGGCGGGGAGGAACGTTGGAGGCCTGTTGTGACTGCCCCTTTATCAGCTGATATATATGCATGAGGATTTCCTCATCATCTCCACTGTCAATTCCCCATCCCTCTGATATTTGACGGACAGCTCACATCAACAGCAATAAACCCGCACATCATTTCAGGAAAGCTGCCCATCGCGCAGGATGGAGGGTAGAAACGGAGGGAAAAAAGTTAATTTGTTTTTCCGGCGGCTGCCGATGGTGATAGCGCTAGAGTCTGTTTGCCTCCATGGCAAAGTTGTAAATTAGAATTGTGCCTCAATAGCGAGAACAAGACGCTGCTTCTGCTGTGCGAAAGCTAATTTTCCACGACTGTAAAAATACCTGGCAGCTCTTTATATTTAGGGCGGCGGGATTCTTGCAGGCAGCAAATTGTGCACAAATCAGAATTATGAAAAGAAAAAAGAAATGGCTGACATTTTAAGATGACTATTTCTCTATGAAAGGTGATTCACTGATGGCTGTTAACACTATTTGAATGTTACGGCACATTGTGGGGGTTGAAGGCTCAGCTGAAAAAATGCATTAGGAATTGTGATGGCAGATAAGCCCGAGAGACACAATGGTATTAAATAACAGTGTATTTAATGTATATCTTCACACACACACACACACACACAAATAACCAACTCTAGGTTGCTCTGATTTGCAGGTTAAAACCAACAGAGAGGTGACATTAACCCTCAGTGGGATTTACACAATTACAGTCTTCATTTCAATCACTCCGCCCTCAGGCCAATATATACACCAGGTTTCACAAGCACAAGTGAGTGAATACAGTCTGCAAGGCCTTACATTCCCTTGATTAATACGCCACAGTGAAGTGTTCCTTACATGTCTAGTGTTGAAAAGAAAGTGATTTGTGGTTTCGCATGTATTATTTATGGAAAGATAAAGAGATGAATAGAGATGAAGTGGGAGAGAGCGATAATGCTTAACCACAAGAGATAGGTGTGTGTAAAATATATGACCTTATGCATATTTTACAAAAGAGAATAGTAACATTAATAAATACTCTCTGGAAGACTCCACTCCACATCAGCGCAGCTAACAGCCCTTAAATGCCAGATGAGATGGTGGATCAAAGAAATCCACCTGCAGTGCATTAACCAACCAACGGTGGGATTAGGTAATGCACCTCCAATTTACCCCCATCACGGCTTAGAGTCACCGCTAAGACACCCACACAAACATGTCAGAGGGATTTTGGCATGCCTACCATCACTTTTGACAACCAGAGTTAAAATAGTCTATCCTTCCTTCCTTCCTTCTTTTCCTTTCCTTACCTTGTGTAATTGCTGGTCTTATGTGTTTAAAGTCACAATCTGTGAGACTGTCACAGTCTGTTTTGGTATTCCATATTGGCAACAAAACAGTGATTATAGCCATCTAAAGCTTTTATATTTCCTGTAGTCATTACCAAGCTGATCTTTTCCTGTGCTATTCTCTGACGCACCGGAAATGAAATTAGAATAAACAGAACAATAAGTGGGTAGTTTCTGTATCACAAGCAGCGATAGCCATCGTATCTGAACGGACAAAGAAAAGAGCACCAACAAAAGAAACTTCACAAAGACAGAATCCAAGGAACACATGCCTTGTGCTTGTTTAATCCGCAGGAGGTCTCTGGGACCTACAGAGCTCATATAAGCAATTAACTTAATTGTAGAAAATCATGAACTTGTGTGAATTCAAGCAAGACGATTTGGTCCAATGTAGCCTGGTGAAATCAATAGTTCAGTCAAGGAAGTAGAGAGATGAATTGGGGAAAAAACAGGCGAGGTATAGAGGGCAGAGTGGAGAGATGACAAGAAAGACAGCAGAAGGAAGTTAAGACAGAGGAAAGGGGCACGATTGAGGTCGAGAAGAAAGAAAGTGAAGACATTTCAGGACAGGCTGAGGAGAGGGGGCTCATCATGAAACTAAAAGAGGAATGAGGAGGCAGCATGCACAATAACAGCAGTAATCCATCAGAAATCATCCAGCAATGGGCCCCTCCAGTTTGACAACGAGGCTTTGGCTCTGTAGAGTACAGCCCACCAGTGACTACCTTTCAACCCTGCACATCCTGCTGCTCTGCGATAGGATGAGAGCGGAACGGACTGCGCTAATTGGCTTGCTTCCCTGTCGGATTTCTTCAGCGCTGCAAACAGAGAAGTGGGGTAGAGGATATATCGCGTTGTATGTGGATTTGTAAACAGCGGATCAGAACGCCGGCTTTCATGTGCCTTAAAAGTGGTGGGGGGGTGTTTGTGAGCTGTCACTGTGGGACGTCCGCTGATAGCGACAGCTAAACATTGATCCTGACTGACTGAGTGAGTGACGGGACGCGGGGACAGACGGGATGTGTCAGTGCCCAGCAGGACTGGTGGGGCAGTTGAGCAGTGACACACCCAGTGATGGAGTGACACACACGCTCGCACAGATAAACAACGTAAAAATACACTCAGCGTTCCATCGAGTGTCACATGGGAGCGACACTCACCTGGTGACACAATCAGAGGATGTTAGTCACAAGCTATATCCTTCAAACCCTGACCTCCTGATTAAGTCATGTTGGATCAAACCATAATATGTCTAATCCTCACACAAAAACAAGACGAGCTCAAGCATAAGCTGTGCACACTAGAATTAATGCCACCATCAACTTCCTGAGGATGAGAAACTTGTAAAAATATCACTTTGTGGTTCAGAGCACAGGGAACTCTAGCCTTTACTTTTGGGATAAAACATGTTGTTGGCAAAGGTTTTTTTAAATCAGAGAGTGTAATGTAAATATCCTTGTTTGATAATGACACCTGAACCCCCTGACCGGGTCATCTTCTTTGTTCTACACAAGCATGCGGCAGCAGTACTGAGAGAACACAGCAGAGCAGCCGGAGCAGTGTTAGTCTTTCTGCGGCCTGTCAGTGGCGCGGCCCCCGAGGCTACGTTCCAGGCACAGGCTTGACTGCTGTCTGCTGAATACAGACACGACAAGCACTCAACCTCTGCTGAGGAAGGTCTGAAGGGCACTGCCATTTGTCTTGGCTTATTTAGCAATCAGGGAGAAGAGGCGAACGGGGCTTGGAGGGCCTTGTGCTGAAAAAAGGGAAGCCACAATCTGAGGCCGTCCGACTCCAGGGCGAGAGGAACATGTGCAGGGTGAGAAACAGCACAGGCAAACCAGCTCCTGGCCTATTCACTAAAAGCATGGTGGACAAATGAAATGTGCAACAACCAACAACTCTTACACATTTGTTCACTTGCCCACAATTCAAACAGATGCTCAGAAAGTTGTTACATCATTGTGTATTATTTGAGGGTAGTGTTGTTTCACTGAGCCTACTCCAAGTCTGAATCTGAATTATGACCATAAATTATAGCACTGTGATTGGACCAGTTAGGATGATTTGTAATGACAGCTGGATGAGTGTAGAAAGTTTGATGAATCAATAGTATGGGTATCAGGAGCTTTGACCTTTAATGCACATACAGCATCCCTCCTTCATCATCCATCCCTAATTTTCTACCTTAAATTGAAGCACTTGCATTATGCAATCAGGCGTCAGGGAATGATGCTCTTCATAAAAAGAGGGTCACAAATGGATTTAGCAAAAAAAAAACAAATTACACACAACCAAATGTTCCCACAGCAAATATGAGCTCGCCAGAGGTCACCCTATACTCAGCTGTTTGCAACGCTCCGCCGCCAAAAACAACTTGTTCTTTAAATACTGGTGCAGCTAAACTAAATATTTATGGCCACTGAAAGGACAGGGCCGACTTCCAATATTTGTTGTGCTAGCTTCTGTTGCACACACTTTCATTGCAGAACTAAATTGAGGTCATATGTTTATAATTTGTCCTTTTCCTAATGCTGCCATTGGAGTAAAATAACATTTGAGAGCTGCAATTAGATTGAACCACGCAATACTCCAGCTAATTAAGTCATATTTCAAGTTCAATAACGATCAAGTCGGCCAGATAAAGGCCAGGGAGAGAAAGGCTAGTGTGTGGTGCAACAACGAGGCTCAGTTCTATTGTTGAGTTAGAGAAGCACTCGGCATCTGTGCTCGGATTGAACAGTCGGCTGTTTCTGGCTATTGTTGCCGATTCAAAAGCCATTGAGTTTGCAATGAGAAGGAGAAGGAGGTGTGTGCCTTTGTGTGTGTATGTGTGTAACTACATGCTCAGGTGTGCCAACATTCACAATTGTGTCAAAAGGTGCTTAGAAGCAAGTATGAGATAAAAGACAAGTGATGGAAACAATGAGCCAGCAATAAAAAAGTCTGATGCTCCCACTGACAACAGGAGGTTCGAACTGGCGGCTCCTTGACTCACTAATCAATCTTTAGATGGCAGCCCTAAATTTACGTAACCCTTTCACAATCAGAGTAGGCGGGAGGTGGAGAGAGAGTATACAAAGAAGGAAGAGAGAAACATAAATCCCATCTACCAAACATGTAAACACAATCTGTCACACAGCTAGCAGTGTCAGCTTTTACAGATTTGTCTGTTTTCTGCTGCAGAGAAACAGCAGAAGCTTGATGTGAGTAATAAATGGAACTATTTAGGATGCTACAAGACAAAGACGAGTACATTTTACTGGGGACATCGAGCGCCAGGTGGACTGGATCAACTGCACATGTTCCTGTGTGTAACTCTGGTTCTCTGTGTGTGTCCTTCATCTTGCCCTTCTCGTCCCTGCCCTACTCTTCACTACCAGCCTAACCATGTGAACACCTCTTCCATTACTGCCCTTGACACTGTGGCCGATTGGATTCTTATCTGCCATCTGTAGGCCGACGCTCAGCCTGCGCTATCTCTCGCCACAGCCTAATTGAATCTCAAGTGTTGGAAGTGCAGTGATACACTGGCCACACCGTGTCACTGCCAATAGATAAGGATTGCTGCTGGAGGATTGGAGCACCACAATCACGATGGGGACACGTTGATAAAGGGGTGACAAGCGGTTTGGGTTGGTACTGTGTCGGTGGGACTTTATTTGGATTGAGAGATAATGGATACCCTCCATTACAGAGAAGGTTGTGTTCATATCCAGTAATCCAATATCCCATAATCCAGCTGTTCTCAGTGGGTAATTTGTTGAAACGTAACCAGGGGAAAGTAGGGCAGGGTGCAGCTGTTTTGCATCGATTTCACCAAACCTCTACTGTTTACAGGAGGGATGCATGTGATATGTAGTTTCATTCACTGCTATGAAAATACTCATGTGGTTCTTAGTGTGATCTAAAACCAGCTGACTCTACCTGAAGCTGAACCTGTGCCACACCAAGATAGAAAAGTTAAATAACCAATACTGAAAATCTGTTCAGTTTAACACAAAAATAAAAGTAATCACAGTTTTGTTTCTAGAGATCGTGTGTGTGTGTGTGTGTGTGTGTGTGTGTGGGTGGGGGGTGGATTTCTGACTCCTGATGATGGCTTTTAGGGAGGTTAAAGGGCACTCTCCTACCTTAAGAGGCCAAATCCTTTCTTTTTGGTCTTCTTCTCCAGATCCTCCACATAATCATCTGTTTTCTTCTTCCCTTTGCTCTTTTTCTCCTTCTTCTTCCCTTTGAGTTTCTTCTTCTTCTTCTTCCCGTCCTCTGCATCCAGGCCATGGCGAGAGGAGCTGCTGGCGGGCGTTTCATGACCGGAGCTCTGCTCTGACAGGTCGTCATCTGAGGAGGAATGTATGCATAAATGCCGCTGCATGTATTAGATGTATCGTTTGAGTCAGTGTGCATGTACGTGCCACTGTGCTGTGGAGACATCTGTTCAGTAAGTTAGTTAGTCTTAGATTATTAATTAAACACTTGCAAAAGGCAAGTCTCTACACCTGGATGGGTTCTACCAGCAGTCATATCTATTGTATTGAATTTTCAGTGCCAACTCAAGAGAAAACATAAGTGGGTCCAACAGAACTTAAAATAATTCTTATTTTTGGTTTCATGTTTGATTTTAAGTATAAGAGCTCAGATGTGACTGACCTCCTAAAGACTATGCTAAATTTAACTACAACTGTCACTCTGCAAAAACTGTCAAAGTCTGACTTCTCATTTAACGATACATTTTTCACACTCCAGATTTCTCTCATCATCATTAGTCAACATTCTGCGGGAACTCATTTCAGCTAACATGGAGGATCATTTCCTCAGTAAACACACTCAACATCCAACATGTCTGTGGGTTCACAAGGTAGAGCATTAAAAATATGCTGCTGTAAGATATAAAGTTGCTCTTCCCAAATTGCTGAGTGGATAAAATCATGTAGCATTTCATTAAGGTACTTAGGCTAAGCACTGTCCCTTGGCAGCCTCGGACTCTTCTTGAGTGCCAGTGTGTTATAAAGCCTAAGGGATGTGCATTGGCAGTGTAGGGTCTCATTTTAAATGGATACAATGTCTCTGGAAGAACCCTATATTATAGCAACAGTGACAGTCAAACATTAAAAGGGACCATTCTTTAAAGTGGACAGTTTTGTTGTGTCTCTTGTTGGCAGTAGCAGCTCTACAATTCACAATTCTCTTTTAGAAGTGTAAAGTCTGGATCCGCTACTTGTGTTTTTAAAGTCTTACCATCTTCAGAAGGCCCATCGTAGGACTTGTCGATGGCGATGCGGAAACTCTGGTTGCATCCCCGTCCCCGGACCACGTGTGGCCGTGGGCGGTGGAAGGGGACCTGGGCCTGGCTGCGACTCTGCTTGGCCTCCGACACGGCCGTCTGGAGGCTCTCCAGGGAGCTGGACTTCCAGAGGCCCAGGGTCGGGCCCAGCGCTCCACCAGCTGAAGAATCTGAGAGAAAAAAGAGACAAGAGAGGGTGGGAGGGCCTGTGAGCGATGAGGTGGACGGATGTTAAACGGAGGATAAGAGGGAGGGCAGGGAAAATTAGAAGCCTGGTTGATGGAGGAGGAGGGAATCTCACTCCAAAATGAGATATGCTGCAACTGATAAAATGAGACATAATGATTCAGCATTAAAGTGACCGAGTATTGAGATCATAAGCTTTTTGCTAAATTTACCCCACTGCTTACAAAACATGAATCCGGTACTAAACTCCTACTGTAATATTTCTTTATTTAAAGGGAATCTGCATTCAACTTTATGTCTTAATGCTCTCTGAGACTGAACAGATGTTAAGATCAGTTTATATAAGAACTGCAGGAAGGGAAGAAGGAGCTGGAATACTTTGACACGTTACGGGAGGGTGCACTGGAGTCCATCGTTTCTCAGTTTGTGCCAGATTAGGACTTATCCAGTGTAAAGTCGTGCATTACAATAAACGTTCTGAAACTATAAATGAAGACGATGATATTTTAAAGTATATATAAAATATTGATATCGTGAGGCATGTAATTTTGGAAAGGCTTAGATGTAGATTTCGTAAAGACAAAGTATAAAATCACCTGATTTTAACCTGAGAAATCAGCATCAGGTCACACAGTTTCTCCCTAACGGATAAAGCTTTTTGGAATAAAGCTCAAAAAGGTTAAAACCCAGAAATATAAAGCTACTGTATGAAGATGAAACGTAGAGAGAGAGAGGTAGGAGGAAGCAGAGGAGAGAGGGTTGGAAAATGGGCTTGACAGAAATTGGGAGAAAGTCAGAGTCCTATAGGAAAAACATCAAGGGGGGAGGGGGGGGGGGCGATGAATGAGGTGGAGTAGTACAGGGACAGGTGAGGAGCAGGGCTATGAGAACTGACAGGCTCATTCATAAGCAAGAGGGAAAGGGATAATAAATGAACTGCCATCATACTGTACTCAGGTATGGCCTCCAACTCGAGGGAGGAAGAAAGGGGAGACAGAGGAGCAGGAAAGTGATGAAGGCCACAGCTGATTCAGCAGGGGAGGAGGAACTTGGAACCGGGAAAAGGGAAGATTTGAGGAAAAGCAGAGCTGGAAGAAAAATAGGGAAAATGAGACAAAGGAGAAAAAAAGTAAATGTCACACCAATGTGGAACCCGCCCTACACGCTGTGTGAGAAATTGAAGGACAGGTGACCATGAGTGGTGAAGGAGAAACCTTCTACACTTCCACCCCAGCTGTGTATCACAATGAAACAGTGACAAGTACTCTTCAAAGAAGTTACAGACAGGTTGCAAGCAGCGTTTTTCTGTCTGAAACTTTCCTGTAGGGATGACTTTCTCGCATCATGGCACTCACTGCTTAAGACGTTTTTTTTGTCATTTCAGAGGCTTCAAAGCTCCAAAGTAGAGCGGGGAAAAGGGGAAGTGAAACTGAAGCGGCGATAGAGTCGAAGGAGGGGGAAAAGTAAGCGGAGCGTTGCTGCCTTTTAAGTCCTAAATTGACTTTCTGTGAGGAAGTGGGATTTATGGGGAATAAGGGGTTATAAATAGAGAGGGGGAGCGCTCAGGAATAAAACGCTCAATTTGAGAGGCAGGATTTGTGTCACAAATGTAATTACGGCTGTCCAGCTCGCAGCCTGATAGAATTAAGCTCCTTGCCAGCGCACTGCTGTACTATACACAGAGAAACTGTGTGTGTCTGAGTGCGTAGGCATGTGTGTGTGTGTGTGTGTGTGTGTGTGTGTGTGTGTATACTACAAAATGTGAGAATTTTGGTTCAAGAAAAAAAAAGTCATGATACTGCCTGTATGGGATAGTGGTGTGTGTCCTTGACCGCCTTAGATGAAATAGGAAAAGAAATATGAGCACAATTCACTTTTTGCGTGCGTGTGTGTGTGTGTGTGTGTGTGGAGCTTTGAGAGTACTCATTCAATGCATGTCAGGCGGTTGAGGCTGGAGGTAAATGAATAATGAGGGTTTAATAGGATGGATGAGCGGGGGAGAGGTGGCTATCATAGCCAGCTCGATCCAATGGAGGGTGAAATCAGCGTTTATCACATATCGCTGCCCGCTGTGCCAGCAGATGCTCTCACGGATCCGTTCGCATCATGCCTGCCTGATTGCCACTGATTCAAGCTGGTGCACATATTTGACAAACAGCCCAACAGCCAAACAGGCCAGGACGACGGCAGCGCCCTTCACAGCTGTAACACTCCTCTGTCCAAGATGAAGCAATAATGTCACCTTTTCATTTTCTGTTTTGCTACTTTTCATCTCACTTGAGTAGCGAGTAGTGAGGCGGGAGGACTTATTTCAGGTGTCGGAAATTTCGGTAATAACATTTTCTGCAATGACAATGTTAGGTGATGACAAAGGATTGGATGGTCATAAAACTCCCGGTTCAATCAACAGTACAAAAGACGATTAGCTATGCTTGAAAATATATGTTCTTTGAGATAAAGTTTAAAAAGTACAAGCGTGCGATCTTATAAACTTCAGGAGAAAAGTCAAGTACAACTCCCAAGGTGCATTTCACCAAGAAACATCCAATTATGGAGCTTAAAAGTCTGGTGAGTGAAGCTAAAGATTATTCTTTGTAGAAATCTGATGATACATTCAGCAGTCACATGATGAAGTGGTTCATTTCCCTAGCAATGTGTTTTCAGGTGTCACTGTTTTAATTCAAGACCCAGTAGCTTGTTTGAGTTACAGTGTAGCGAACTGAGAAGGACTGACCGTGACATGATCAGCTTTTATCTCCATTTTATTTGAAGATCTTTTAGGTAGTTGAGTGGCGAAGAAAACTATTTAAGTGCTCCTTTTCCACAAGGTAATCAAAACAAGCACAACAGGTGTCGCTGAAGTTCAACCTTTCTAAACCCTTCATGTCGCTTCAGTTGGGCGCTTTTTGTGCCACAAAAAAAAACAGCTTTTCTAGGTTCATCGCACAGTGAATGGCATCCTGTCGCGTCTCCACTGTTTGAGTCTGTGTGAACTGTTGGGCATCGTACTATTTACAACCATCTGCCAATGTAACCTGACTTCTGAGAAACGAAGACGAGCTGATGATCGTAACATTAAGTGACTATATAGTGTCATTAAATCATCCATGAAAGTGCAGTGTTGATCATTAAAAGAAAACTTGATAATGATAATTTACAGTGGCGAAAAAACACTTACTATAAAACAATACAAATGACTTCCGGGAAACGTGATGCAAGAACATCTTTAATGCCAAAAATGTTGCTGAAAACAAAAAACCTGCCAATTACCACTTTAAATTGCTGTTTGCATTTCACACTAAACACACAAACACTCTCAGGTGTCCACAAACACAACACCATCCACTCAAAAGCCCACACCTGTTTGCAAACTGTAGATGCATGCACAACAACGTGCACCTGCACACATAGTGATATGTATATTGTGACTTTAGTAAGGGCTGACATGTCTGTGTTGAGCAGACAGCAGTGAAGTCTTTGCCTGGAACGTAGCCTTGGGGTCCTGCTGCGCTGTCAGGCCCTGCAAGGACTAACACTGCTGCATGATGCTGCTTTGTAGCTTAAAAATGAGTGTGTCGCACCTACAATGTCTCACCAAGGCATACTGATACAACTTGCTCTCTAGTTTTATGTCATGGGGAACAAAACGTTATCATTTATGAGATTTTGTGTGAATCATTTAAAAAATAATGATTGCAGCCTAACTCTAAAATGTCAGTATGTCTTCCCACAGCTGGCACAAACTACCAATCTGAATAAAAGTTGCATTCAAGTCTGTAATTATTTTACTCAACTAACACAACAATAAATTAACTAAAATCCAAATTAGAGACTTTGTCATACAAACTCAGTGTGCAGTACACATTTAATACACCACTCAGACTTGTGCACATAAACACACACTGCTAGGCCCTGCTACCCTGTCCTACCTATTACACTATCCAACCAACTGGGGAGTTAACACCCAACAATTAAATATATCGTCTTATTTATATTAAATGTGACATTGTTGTTCCAGTCCCAACATACAAACAAGCAGACACACACATCCCAATAAAAACGCTGGCACACTGCTGAACCCTCCCACAGTGTCTCAGCAGGGTCTTAACACTTACCTATCAACTGGACTACAATGTGATCCACAGCAAGCAGCTTTGCAGCAGACTTGCTGAAAGGTTGCCACGGTTACAAGAAAGTGCCCCTTCCATCAAAGCCGCTGGGAGTGGCGGTGGTGGTACGGAGGAGGTGTGTGTGTGTGTGTGTGTGTGTGTGTGTGTGTGTGTGTGAGAAAGAGGGGTGACGGTGAGTTGCCAAGGAGACACTTCAGCCAACAGTGGAAAGGTGCTTGTT
>JAVQJL010044180.1:0-20416 GCA_036024295.1 Nannoperca obscura | reverse complement strand
ATGTCTTGACTCTATTTTCTATTCATTTCACAACGTATGGTGGTGAATAAGTGTGACTTTTCATGGAAAACACAAAATTGTTTGGGTGACCCCAAACTTTTGAACGGTAGTGTATGACTCATGTGACTATAAGGTAATATGGAGATGTAATTTGCTAATAATATTTTGTAGTCAATCATGTGTAAATATGAAGTGATTGTGAGACAACCTGTAATAAATGTTGGCTCACAATTAAGGTCTATCTACCCAGTTTGCTACTATTACTATTACTTTTGTATTTTTGTATTGTGGCCTCTCACAACACTTTTAGAGATCAGTTGAAAGCATAGTTAATATCTTAATCGCATGCTGTAGCTGTCAGTTGAGAACCACGTATTCCCTACTTTCAGATTGTGCTTCTTTGTGGGTTGTGACACATCTCTGATCCTGATGCAGAAAAACTCTTTCACAACACTTTGAAACTGTCAGAAAGGTCATTTTTTTCTGGCTAAAATATGGCTTCTTTTCTCTATTCATTTCAGAAATGTTTTTTAACCTGAGAACAGTGATAATTTAGTTAAAGTTAATAAAACGGATAGTTTGCCTATTCTATTTTTGACGAGTTAGATGAGAAGATTGATACAACTCTCAGGTACAACTCTCTCAAGCTATAATGAGCTTAGCTTTGCATAAAGACTGAAAGAAGGGGGAAACAGCGAGCCTGCTTCTGTCCAAAGATAAATAAAACCTTCCAATGAAATTGGCAGTGACTTCCTTGAGTGTCCTCTGGCTGCTTAGCAACTTCACTGTAGCGACAAGACAGGGAAGTCACTGCACCCGGCCAAGAAATAGTTCCAGCACCTAACTCCCTGTGAAACCACAACATGTTGTTTTTACATTTCAGGTTTTGTGCCATTTTTCTTCCCAGTTCGAATGACCTTTTCCCTCTACACTGCAGTGCTTGTCACTGCTCACCTTCCGTTGGCCTGCAGAGAGTGTTAACAGCCAAGTGACTCCTCTGATATTTATGGAGTCATCAGCCGCTTCTTTTCACCTGCCAGTCAAGAGATTCACTAGGTTGGAGGTTGGCTTAACCAAGGTTGGCATATTATGTCTGCTCATTGCATTTGATGCTAAGGTGATGTGTCCAGTATTTTAGTTTCTGTGTGTACTTCAGCCAAGGAGCTGTTACCAGTGTGGGTTAAGTATTTGAACATCATCAGATGTCTCAGGATTCCTGGGAGTGGTAGAATAGTGTGATGTGAAGGATTAGGTGTTGGAATTAATGCTAGCAAAGTGGCTGGAGATGTGTTTGCCCAACATCAGTCATCTGAATATAGGCCATGTGAAATATTTAGACCACTTGTCAAAGTGGCAAACTGACACCCTCACAGTAGCAACACTACTAACTCAATCTTCGTCTCACATGAACACAGCCGTTTCACCAGGCAACCCTGTGGCGCTCACTCTCGCAGAGGTGTGTGCCTCACATCACTACATGTCACAGAGATAGATAAATTACCTGATTTAAATACATACTCTTGTACAGTATATGACCAGACATTTCACACTGCAGGTCTCCGCACACGAATGATTCGTGTTTAAAGCACATCTGCGCACAGTTCAGCTGAAGGGCCCACACACAAGATGGAAATTCTCCTGCTATTTCCAATTTGATGCTGTTTCTGTGGTCTGCAGTAGCGGTCAGTGTGTCTGGTGTGGATTTTAAAATTCATACCAGAGTTAAGGGAACTTGAATCTAGCTTTCAGCATCAGTAACAGAAAGACAATGCACTAGTATCAACACTTCTGTTAGAACCACCGTGTGGAGTGTTGTTTATATCATGAGTCATGGAAACTGTGATTCAAGCATCTGGTGTAAGTACCCAACAGTAACCTATAATATTCACCTTGGTTTAAAGCCTTTATGAATCTGTTTCATTGATTCTCAACCATTTGTGAATGGTGAGTGTTTTTTTGTAAAAAAAAAATAAAATAAAAAATAACTTTTTAAATCACTGACGCATGGCATGAACACTGTGATACATCATTTTCATTTTCTTACCTTGTCCTCTGCTAAAGGTCAGCATTAATGCTTTCCTTGGGCTCTTTCTGCAACAGTCTCCTAGCAACCTGTCGTTCTTTGACTGTCTTTATTCAAGGTAATTACAGTGAAGAAGGTGCCGTCACCAGCTGATAGGTGCCCAACTGTTCTTTGAGTCTGAAGACATCCCTCACATGTCAGTACACAAGCTGATATGAAGTGCTGAATAAATTGACATCTGTGGCTAAAATCAATAGTTTAACTCTTGATTGATTCCAACATGTAATTCCCTATAACAGTTTGTCAACATAAATCTGTTGACTTTCCTCTGAATGTCAGTCTTTGTGGCTTGAGTGTTATTTTGTGAATGAATGCACAATACAATTACATGCTACTAATGTTTTAAGGGTTGCACCAGCTCAAATAGTTCCTACATAAGTAAGAACTTAAGTTTTACACCATACCAATAGTAGTTGTAATGTCCTCTGTAAAATAGCGCTTGGCATGGCACATCGTTTTGAAATGTGGGATTACTTGGAGGATGAGTGAATAATACAGACAAGCCAAATATATAGGGTTTGATATCTTTCTAATTAACAACTATTGATTTCACAGTTTGCCAGTGTTGCCTTGCCTAAGTTACGTACCCTTTTGTTGTTGTATGGTGATTAAAGTTAGCTATTTTTAGCTGTTAGCCTCTTTGCTATTGTATAGCAAAGTGTTCACAGATAATTAGCACAAGAGACAATACTGTATTGTTATTGGCCACAGGAAGTGAAAACCTTTTCATTTTCTGCGACAGTATTTTGTGTTAATGTGGACTTTATTTCTGCATGATGCAACCAAAACCACAAATTTACAAGTTTAAGTTTTAATCTCAAACTAGCTAGTTTTAACGTTTCATTTATTGTAGACTTTGCACCCTGACTAAAGAGAGAACTTACGTTTAGCTGGTGCAACAGGCTGCTGAGCTTAACAGTGTTAATGTGAAAAATTCAGCAGGTTAGCATCAGTAAGGCAAGATAATGTTCTACCAGAGGTTTCTGAAAGGATTTCTTTTGCCCTCTTACCAGCTATTAGTTTATTCCTGTAAGGCCTCCAACAGATTCACAGTGCTAACAATTGCTTACAGATTTGACATATTCATTTGGTGATAATATGTCATTGCTGTTTTAACAAAATTGAACGCACTACCGACTTTTGACTGACCTCCACAGGATGGCTGTGAAAAGTGTCATTAACATAATTTGCAAGCATATGATTGTTGATTAATATATTTGCCATCCAATACTTCTTCCCCTATAATGAGATTAAATTCACAATTCACAAGGTGGAATTCTCTTTTTTGAAGCCAGGAATCTAGAGAGTATGCCCTTGGACAGAGAACTTCATGGAGATCAGATCTTTGAGGATTTGGGATTATGGTGATTTGCTATCTACTAAAATATAGCTTAATATGGCTGAAAAGCTTTTTAAGACATCTTCTACTGTAGCAGATGTTCCATGGCATTTTGATTACTATATTTCCACACTCGGCATCATATTCTATAGAATCATTTTTTCAAATCTGTGTGTCTGATTAGAAGCCGTCCCCTCTTCCTCAATTTTAATAAGGCCTTTTGAGGATATCCATGCTTTCTGTGTTTTTAGCATTAGCCTCTTCATCACTCACTGGCCACACGTGTCTCACATGCTCCCCATCTCACTGGTAAATGATTCAGAACTACATGATCAAAGTAATTTTTAAGATCTAGTCCGTAGTTCAGGTTTGCATGGTAGACAGCACACTTTCCTGCTCCTGGCACGCTCTCCCATTCTCATAATATCCACGCACATTGCCAGCGGAAACCTAATTTGTGGATTAACCTCGGATTTACATCTTGGAATCTGGCACCTTCCGAGGGAAAGTGTGAGCGATACCGCCTCGCATTTGAAGAAATCATTAACAATTAAGGGCAGGAGTAAGGGATGACTCAAAATGGTTGCAGAGCAGCACGGAAGCACCAATGCCAGCTGAAATAGTAATGTGTTTTCCTGTGTAGCTGTCAGCTCTCTTATCTCATATCCTTTGATTGGCAAAGGCTTGACGTGGGATTACAACAATGCGGATAATGTTCTGTTCCTGCTCTCAGAAACAGTTAATGGGAAAATCCATCCTAACACGGATTTCGTGTTATTTCTGTTAGTCCACATTTCCATCTACCTTTTTGAAAAACTTTGCCATTGTATCCATAGAACAAGGATTTGTCTATCTGTGATGACAAGATGTACTTGCTGGTGCTTGCTGAACTCATACTGTAAGAGCTGTTGTACAGTATCTTAGGACAAACATATAACCATGTTGAGCAGAGTGCAAGCTAACTGACATCTACTTTAAATTATTTGAAATATACTTTAGGAGCTTAAAATCTTCAGGTTAAAAGGTTAGGGGGTCATAAATCAGACATAACACTTTATATTTAGTATTTTCTCCAAGGCATTGCTTGGTGCTCACCTTGCTCTCCCAATCTGCTCATGTTTTATACATGTCACCCTTCACACTGTGTCTTCATCTCACATGTTCCCCAGGCATACATTGAAAAATTGGAGAGGTCTATGTTTTGTTTCTGTCAAATGTTTTTCTCCAGGGCGGAGTTTGGGCACCCTGATGATTTAGGATATGAGGAAGAGAGACGTTGGGTCCTTGACCACAGTTAGTAATGTCTCCACTGGCCTGTGGTGCTGCTGTAGAGGCACTGTTTGGAGGCGCTTAGACCTGCGAACAACTAGCAGGCCTGAGAGTCTAACGTTTTAAATATAGAGTAAGGTTTTGTCATTTTCCAGCAGAACTAGACACTTTAATGGGTTTTTCAACCACTTGGTAAAACTTTTCAAGTGGTTTCCTTCTAGGACGTTGGTGGAAGAAATCACTTGGGCCATATGTGGCCTGTTGTGGTTGTTTTCAAAGGTAATAGTGTATTTTGTTTAGATTCAGAGGGCTTGCTGAACAAAATGTTGTAATCCCCCCAAAAGTCAGATGAATTTGTAATAATAATAAACTAAGAGTGCTTTGAGCTAAATGCTAATGTCAACATGCTAAGGGTCCGGGTATGCTTGAACAGAACTAGTTTGTAAGACCAAAGTGATTATAGTTGTTCTGAACAGCAACAAAGAAAGGTGGTTTGAAAAGCTGGCCATCATAGAAAGGGGAGAGATGTGATATTGTATGGGGATAAAGGTGCACATTTCCACAGTCTTTCCTGGAAAACATTCATAGTGTTTCACTTGGTTGTACACACTAGAAGTGCCACAAAAAGTTATGTAACAAATGAAAAAAGAGAGCTAAAGAGAGAGGTTCAAACCCAGCTTACTTTCTCACCCCTGCACAGCTGGCGAATGGCGGCATGAAGTGGGTGTGACAGTGCAGAATTATTGATTTCGGAAAGTTTCAGAAATGTTGTGATGCCGTCAAGCAGTGATGATGGAGTTTACCAGCAGCCATGCTCATAATGAACTTGTTGATATTTTGCAGGTATAATGTTAACTATGTTCACTGTCTTAGTTTAGCGTGTTAGCATGCTAACGTTTGTTAATTAGCAAAAAACATAAATGGGTTGTGATTAGTTTATTAGGTATTTAGTCATAATCCAAAGTATTAGACAAATTGTAATTTTGACCTAATGATGGTGCTAGATGAAAAGTCAGAGAATCACCGAAGTGCTTACGGTTCATCCTGAAGGGCCATGAATGTGCCTAAAAACTTCAATGCAATACATAACATACATACCTAACTAAACATTTTATGTAAAAAAACACAAATGTGAACCTCACGGAAGACTCTAGAGGAAATGTCAGGGAGATCACACTATTCATTAGGATACATCTTTTGGGAGTCAGGAATGTCTGGGAAATCAATCCAAAAGATGTTGAGAAATTTAATTCCCGACCAAAGCCGAATATCATCATGGAATACACAACAGCATAATAACAGTTGTGGACAAAGACCACTTCGCTCAGATCACAGGGGGTGGTGCAACTACTGCCTGCCCATACAAAAGTGTATAGGAACTACTTTTGTATTCAAATACAAGAAAACAGTCAACAGTGGTTTGTAAAAATACCACAAGAGAAGGATCCATTGACCAACAAAGCTGTTGTTTTGCAGCCACACAGATGTTCAAGTCTAATCATGTAGGCTACACAGATTACTACACTGCATCTTTGATTTCTTTACCATGACAAATAGTGAGCTGTTGGCCATGATGGAGGGATGGCTCTAGGGATGGCAATGGCTGTCTGCCAGTTTTTGTTGTTAGCGTCCAAAGGAGCTAAAAGGGTAGAACTTTTCAGGTAATTTCCTCCTATGAAGTTTGTGGCAGACATCTCATGGCATGTGGCCTGTTTTCCAAGGTAATGGTATTTTTTTGCCATTAGTTTCAGAGGGCTTATTGAACCAAATTACGTAAATCAAACCCCCCAAAAAGTCTGGCAAATTTGTTTTAACCAGACTGAGAGTCTATAGCCAGCGGTGCTTTGAGCTAAATGCTAACATAAACTTGCTAAGAGTTGAAATAATGTATTTTTTTTTTCTTTTTAACACATGACACATGAAATAATGAAGACACTTGCAAATGACAAGGTAATAAAAATGTAAACCAGTTGTTGCTCAAACAGAAGTAAGACAAAAGTGGTTATGTTCTGAACAGTTGCCTGTTTTTGGTTAAGTTAAAAGGTTAAAACACAACTGTATGTCTGTGGATGCTACTATATTATCTCTAGACCTCCTAATAGACAATCAACAATATTATCAGTTTACATTATGGGAATGTTAATGGTGTTTTTTGGAGACATTCAGAATTCAGTTTAGGTTTTTAAATCATGATTTGCATCTACAACACTGCTCACAGTGGAATGCTTTCATACTCGGGGCAACCTCAAAATTATATATTACCATTTGGCTGTTGTTTTTGGCCAAGTGTGCATGCGCTTCCGAAACCATCAGCCCCCAGGCCGAAATCCCAGAGGAGATAAGGGATGAAGAATAGATGGCATTCTGAGCTCTCAAGCCTCACGCACATGTTTTTATTTTTACCTCCAGACTTCTTGGGAGCCATCTGTTCAAACATTTAAAGAATACCTTGCTCTTGCCAGCCAGAGAGAGTAGAGCAGCTTGACCAGCAAACATTACAAATGTACTGTTGAGTAAATGTAGCTCCCACGATAAAAAGAGATTTGTTTTCAACAAAACCAGAAGTCAACTGCTAATCGGAATTTATTTGACATTGTGGACAAACACATTGAGCAACAGAAGATGTGATGATATTGCTCAAGGGTGTGTCTGCAAATGTATTTTATGTGTGTACGTCTCACCAGCTGGATTAACTTTCAGATGACTGAAGAGATGATCAACTTCCTGCTGTTTGTTCTGTAAAAAGGCCTCCACTGCACATATCTGTGGGCTGCTCAGGGAACAGCTTGTTCTTGGAAATGTGTCTCAGGAGCAGTTATGACAGTCAAACATTGTAGGGAAGATTCTGAAAGCAAAAGAGACAGTGGACTGATCACACTACTTAACTAAGTCTTTCAGTTCATATTCTCCATCCCACTCTGAATTACAAACCACTTAATCCCTATTTAATGCATTATGTATAATAGGTCAGAGATGTAAGGTAAAGTAGAATAAGAGCTCCAAAGTCATATCATCTGTGTTATTCAGATATGAGTGAACATCATTAAAGCTCATTTTCTGAAGAATGTTATCAGGTTTAAACTCCTAGTCTTAAAGAAACTTTTTTGTGCGTTCCTGTCTTTCTGCTCATAATTGGCTTTCTTAAGCAGATGGCAGTTTTTACAGAAAGCCGAATTGTGACACTGAGTGCCTCCCTCAAGACTTCTCCGCCATTTTCTGAGAAAGCCTCTGAATAGATCCCGACAAGCCATTACTGTTCTTCACTTTCCCCTGTTTATTTCTATTTACAGCAGTTAATACAATTATTCCCAGTCGTGACCTATTTAAGCAGTGCATGCTATGAGCCATTAGCATTCAACGAGTCTACAAAGTTACCACATTGATGGATTTGTGAAAGGAGGTTGTGTTTTTTAGTGCGCGCGTAGGTGGAGGTTCAGAGGCCTCCTGTTTGTCTTCATTTAACTGATTTTCTGTTGCCATAGGAGCAGGCCTCTTTTTTTCTTTCATGAAAGTGCAGCACTTCAGAGAGCACTGTCTGGATTCAGATCTACAAGAAGGTGTCAGGGGAGTTGTCCAGGATTTTACACTTATCATTGCTTCCATTAGATGACTTGCAGCTCACTTTGGAGAAAATGTTTAGTTCAGAACGTCTTTATTATTGCAGAACCATTCATGAGTACATAGTGATGTGGATTTAGCAGATCTTTAAATACAGAATAAATGTACTGCAGCAAATGTAGAATTTGTTATCCATTGTTTTGTCGTCCTCGTGCCTTGATTTCTTTTGGAAGATTTTCTAAGCTTTGATTCATCACTCCACCTGAGAAGAGTCTAAAGACGTCTCAGTAAAGAGAAAAGTCAATAGACTATCTTGGATACATGCCACACGAAGCTGGTCAAAAAAACAGCTCACACATGCCCCTGTGGTACAGGTCCCTGTAGGCCAGTGGTTCCTAACCTTTTTTCTCTGATGTATCCCCACATCCCTGTCAGACAAACTCAATCAACACCAATCATTGCGTTCCAAATGTGTTCATTTCAGTTGAGTTTACTGTACAGTGAATGTTAAGTAATACCACAAAACATTTTTAGCTTGGTTTAGTCAAGTTTGCCTTCCTACTACAAGTGGCAGAAGCTGCATCTTTAAACCATTTATCTATTACTTTTATCTAATTAACTACTTGGACTGTTAAAAAGTAATTAGTAATATACATATTTGTGATAATGAATATTTATGTAAATATCTCTTTTCTTAAATTAGTTAAACTACTCCACAACGTTTCTGCTAACTCCAGAAGTACTCTCTACACAAGTACCTGTGTTTGGTAATCACTGCTGTTGGTCACTGAGTTCACCTGTCTGGAGACTGGGGCTCACGAATATACAAAGATTTTTTAAATAAAAACAATAAAGATCTTACTATGGCAAACCACAGCCCGATACTAGTTACTTTTAGTAAGGAGTACTTTCCAAGGCAGACCTGTCCATGTTCAAACAGTTCATTGACAGTGACGAAACCACAGTAATGCATGGCCTTCATAGCAAGATTTGGCCTTACTGAGCATTTAAATAAAGGAAAAGCATGTTGTGGGTGATGTCATCGTAACCTCAAGATTATACTAAAAACATGATGACTGGATGTTCCTATTAAAGGTCTTGTGTGATGTGATCTATTCCCTTTAACAATGCCAGAGAGTCCTATAGAAAAAGTGGGTCAATGGAGCTATTTTTAGTAGCCATTGCACACCCCTTTTTACAAACAAGCAAAGGCACAAATTCTGGATGAAACGTTACCCAGCTACACTGAATAAATATTCGGGGGAAATGAAGGTGTTTGACTTGCCGGTAAATGGGGTGAGCTATTTATCTGGTTTCAAACTTCACCTCTCTGCGGAGATGAGAATCTGCGTGAGGGCATGAAATGACTGAGGAGGGGTGGGAGCTTCGCCTCCTGGATTAGCTTTGATAAACTGGGGACATGTAAGATTTGTAGGGCTCTCTGTTCTAAAGTGGGCTTCTGTTTCATCATCTCCAAGTCCCAGTGCCTTGCGTGGCTACCTTGTTGTAATTCCTCCTCATTTTCTGGGTTTCTCTCTCACATTGTCTTTCATTTCCAAAAGAGATCACTTGAAAAGGAAGTGTTTGCTGCCTTCTCCTCTGTTAGAAGTGACACTGTGGGCGATGATGTGATGGAGGCGTACCAGAGACAATATCCTCACATGCACCATACTGGTTTAATGCTCCACAATTGCACACAAAAGTTTGTCAACTAAACAGAACATAAGGTTGCATGTGAAGAAACTAGAATCTGAGCTGTGCAGAAAAACAATTTATTCAGCAAGAAATTAAGGAAAATAACAATAAAAATTAGGCAGGCCCGTTTCAGGATTATAGACTGTTAATGATGGCGGGGATGCAGCGAATTGCTACTCGTCTTGCAATCAAGCTCAATAAATCACATGAGGCTGTGCACGGCCCCAACAAACGAGCAAGAGAATGTCAGTGGAGCAGAAAGCGATTTTGCGGCAGAGCAGAAAATGCACTGTATTCCTACAGGCATTGCATGACAAATCTGTGAACTTCTACTAAGTAGAGGTGGAGCATTGTTTGTAGGAATTCCTGAATGGCTGTTTCACCTCAGGCAAACTAAAGACAAAAGAAACATAAGCATTGTAAATTATAGCTTATTTTGCCCTTCAACTGAAGTTTCACTCTGACATCAAATTAAGGCAAAATGTTCCTGATGCTTAAAGAAAGTGTTGGCACTTTGCATAGCAGACTTTTCCATGAGTGACTGTGTGTGTTTAAGTTTTCCAGAGGACTTTACATGCCTACATGCCAGTGACACCTGATCACCTGGGGGAGACGTTAGCCATTAGATACCAAAAGGGAAATCACTGTTGTAGCACCAGAGCAGCAGTGGGTTTATGAGAAACCCCCAGCAGTCTAATACCTTCGTCCTTCCAGTCATAGTGGCAGAGGTCATATGTTTCCAGGAAACCCCACTAATATTACTCACTTTGAGTGAAACTCCTATGATGTAATATCCCGTAAACCTCCGAGTTTGTGTGTAGAAGTTTCATGTTTCTGTTGAAAGATGAGAAGTGAGACTGATGCTTGTTTTGTAGAAATGAAAGTTTCCTATAGAGTTTATTGAGGTTATGTAATATCAAATGAGCATGGCAAGACACCGATGAAGCCCAAAATACACTGCCTTGCTCAAAGGCAGCAGTTAAGAATAAATGTGTTACTTGCCACTCTTAATTCATCAGCCCCGATTTGGCTTTCATCCTCCTCCTGTTAGTACCACATATCAAAGCAATCGTTTTCTGGCTACTTATCAGTGCCAGTCTCACTCGAGCTCAAGGCTAAAGTGCAACTCAGATGAGTCAGAAACATCACAATTTATGATGAATTATATGATATATGATCAGTGCCTCCTGCTGCGTGGATGGGCCAAGTGGGAGCAGTCAGTGTGTCCAGTGTGACACAGTATGTCACAGAGAAACAGTTTGGATTGGTAATGACATCTGCCAGGAGGGCTTGTGTGCTTTACAGTCAGAGGTGACGTGAGAAAGATGAGACAGAATCAGGATGGCAAGAGAGGGAAGAAAGAGACCAAAGGCATGTTGACATTGAATGCATTTATTTACAAGTGTACAGTGTATTAATCATATTATATTATCTGTCAGATTGTTGCCTAATAAGCAATGGTTGGTTGCTGAGTTAAAACATGTTAAACATGTTGTAATAACACATGTAGAACATGAATGTGCAAGGTGGTGTATCATCACTGGAACAACACTGCCACTTAGTGGCTGGATGATCTCTGCCTCTGGACAAAATACATTGCAAGGTTGGCTTAAGCACACTCATACAGCTCTTAGCCTTGTGTGATATTTGCACCATAACTGAACTCATGAGGATCACTTGAGGTTTTGCCCCGTGGGGGAAAAACACATGCTTAAATGTGGGGCACAGGGAAGAGGAAATTGGGGCAAAAGTTTGAATCGCTTGTATCTCTCCTCCTGCTGTTATGATTTAATACCATGCTCTATTATTACCCAAGTGGTATTTACACAGTCTTGTACCTCAAATGTCTGAAAAGCCCTGCTGTTACTTTACAACTTTGCATACTTAACTGTAGCTAAGTTTCAGCCTCATTAACTTTGTAAATATTTTAAATATATTCTTATGCATCTCACTGTCTCTGACAACCTCTTATGAACAATACTGTATGACCTTTTACACTGTGAGATTTTACTGTCTTTGTATTGTGCAATAACCATGCTCTGTTTGTTTTTGACTAAAATTAGATTTTGAGACAGGGACAATCCTAAAGACAAAGCCGCTAGATCAGGTATTTAAGGCAGGCCCACCATAAAGACCTTTACATATTAGTTGATATTGCGACTTAGAGGTGAATTTCAAATGTCAAATCACTTAAACCACACACTGACTGACTCTCAGTGAGCAAGAATCTGTCAAGGCCCCTGGTGGTCCGGGGTCCAAGGGCAGTAGCGCACTTCAACGGTGGACAATCCAGCTTTGCTGCCACCTACATCAATGTCCTGTGTTTTTAATTAAGTGATTCTGATTGGAAAGACTCCAGTTTTAAGAACTTTTTAAAGTAATAGTTCAACATTTTGGAAAACATGCTTATTTGCTTTCTGGTTGAGAGTTAGACAAGATCAATACCACATGTCTGTTTGATAATTATGAAGCCCAAGCAACAAGGCTAGCTTGTTTAAACGTAAAGACTGAAAGCAGGGGAAAACAGCTTGCCGAGTCTGTCTAAGTAAAAAAAAAAAAACTCCACAAAATGTCCACAGAACGGGAAGAACAGGAAAACCCCCCTGAGCTGGTAGGTGGATTTTTAAACTTTGGACAAAGCCATGCTAGCTGTTTCTTCCTGTGTCTTGTGCTAAGTTAAGCTAACCACCTCCTTGCTGTAGCTTCATTCTCAACAGACAGACATGAGACCAGTAGTGATCTTCTTATCAAACTCTTAACAAGAAAGCGAATAAGTGTATTACCCAAAACATCCAACCTTTCTTTAAACAAAATTCACTTTTAAAATGAAGTATTTTTCTAGCTTTTAAAACATGTGCACGTCCAGCTGCACTCAGCTGCAGTTTTACATTCCACCTCTCACCAACCCCAAATGTGAGCCTATGAAGCACAAGCCATTCCTGTGAAACTGTGTCTTAGATCTGGATGTAGAGGGTCGGGAACTTGAACCTTTTATCTTTGTGACATGACAGCCACATGTCACACTGATTTACATGTGTACTATCACTTTCAGGCTCACAGGGCACCTAACAGACTCTCCTGAAACTCTCCATTATTGACCTAAAACATCCCTGTGAACCATACCTGACAGGTCAGGTCTCCGCCTGCTGGTTCAAACGGCCAAGGTCAAGTGAAACAGTTGTCTGCAGTCATCTGGAAGTGGAGCCTGTGGGCAGTAAACACTGTCTGCTCGTGGTCATTATGTGAGGCTCACCCACGCCACATCATTGTCAACTCAAGACAACATCCAGATGCACATTACTGTCTGAAAGAATTAGGTGTAGTTCGAATGAAATGCAAACTCTGAAACCTAAGTGTTCTGTATGCTCTTCCTGTCACATAACCTGATGGAGCATGGCATAATATACTAACTTATATGGATGCACTGACAACATATTTTCAGCTTGTTTTTCTATTGTCTGTTAATCAATGGTCAAATTAACGTAGGCTCAGGCCATTTGCCATGATGGGCAAAATTAAAGTCCTCTGTGGAGCGTTTGCTGGACATTGAAGGTTAGGAGTTTTCCAGCTCATCAGGCTTCAGCTGAGTTAATGAACCCTCATGGCCCAGCCCCCGCGCTCTGGTCTGAGCATTACTCACGGGCTAAGCAGGGGAAAAAGAAGCTGCCAGTGTTGCTACGCCTCAGCAAGCCACTGCACACACGGAGATCATGACTGTGGAACTTACAGGGTCACAGGGGTCTGTGCAACATCTGCTGATCCTGTGTGATATCTCATGAGAGTTCAATCAGGCTTCACTGCGATATGGATAAACAAACACAAACGTGCTGGGACATAATTGAATTACATCCACCAAGAACATTGAAGATGAAGGGCGGATGCCCCCGGACATGTTTGCGTGTTTGTTTGAGCTGTAAAGTCAAACTGATGTCATGTTGCAGAGGATTCTCTGGCCCAGATTCAACCAACTCACGTTGATTTCCAGAAGTGTACAACATGCCCATCATCAGAACTATAATTTCAATTTATCAATTATTTCATTCTTTCTTTCTTTTTTAAAATTCTCTGTATTATATATATATATATATATATATATATATATATATATATTTTTTTTTTTTTAAGTGTGGTTCAATTTCTTGGCCGGGTGCAGTGACTTCCTCTCATCACTATGAGTGACCCCTTTCACCTCACACATAGTCTTTTGATCCATTGTTTTTATAAAAATATTTATTATTGCAGCTTTAAATTATAATAGTATAATAGTGTCAATAGGAATATTTGGGGGGCTTATGTGAAATGTGTTGTGTTTTTGATACAACTCCTCAGTTGTTGGGCATACATTTGATATAGTATATCCAATGCATATGTAACACAATATACTAACTTACATAGTGCCACAGCAAACACTCAAAACAGTTTAAGATACACTTCAAAATATGCAACATAATATTAAGTTACTGGCGAACATTAACTGCACTTAGCTACAAAGGAGAACACATGCTGCACAACTCACCATACCATTGTCGTGCATGCAGCGCTGTTTCATTTAAAACAACCATCGTAAATAGGACATGTATTATTTAAGCTATTATTAATTCATGGTCAATTCCATCAGTGATAAACATGTATGTCTTTGGAGATCCAATAAATTGCATGGAGAGACTGAAGCATAAACTTAAGGAAATACAGTACCAACTGACACACTTACAGCTTGGCAGAAGTGAACATTTGCAGTTATGCAGTGTTGATTACTTGGCCTAGATACAACAATATGGATTATTCTTATTCTCGCCTCTCTGAATTATGTCATGCATCATGGGGCAAAGGGTTTCTAAATTCACTGGTTTACGTAAAGTGTGTAGCAGCAGAAATCCAATGCTACGTCTAATATTATTTCCATAAAATTAACACCAGGTCTGCGATTCAATTATGCACTGGTCTTTAGTCTGCAGTTATCACAGAATCAAATAAAGTAACAACAGCAAGGAGATTTAAAGATTTCATGGAGATTTTGAAGAAATTCCAGTTTCTTGCACCAGTGCTTCTATTTGAGCAGGAGAAAAATTCAGAAAATACATTATTAACCCATCACTGAAGCAAAGAATCTCTGGGTTGATTAGAAGTAATTACTTGACTGCAGACCCCCCCAAAAAGCCCTAAATGAGATCTGGACTGAAAGCTACTGGCCTTTCACACAACACTAAAGAGCATGAAAATCTCAGCCTGCATTCCGTGGGAGTAGCTAAGCAACCGTGCAGAAAGAACGCCTTTAGAAATCTGTCTACATTTCTTTGACGGCTGAAGATTACAACTGGATTGGTCTTAAACTTCCAGCAAGGCGCTGGAAGAGCTCCCGGACAAAGTTGTGATTGGAAATGAGTGGCCTTGCAGTATGCTATGTCAAAAAACATTAGCTTATATGCAGACTGATGTTTAAATGGTGATGCTATTCAAGGATTTGTGGGAGGAAAAAGTCTTATTCCCTTTCAGTGATCTGGTTCATCCCACAATTGCTTGATTGTGTTATTGTCCAGTTGAATCATGAATGCCATTCACTGGTATTTTAGGAAAAGATGTCAAGACAAGAACATAAGCTTGAGAGATGAAATCAAAGCGAGCTAAATCGTTCAGAAACAGTATAAATAGCGCTCTCCATATCGCAACGTTATTATTCTTGATCCTGTGCTAACATAACAGTCATCGAAATAAGCAACACCAACTGGTTAAGAAATCCAATCTTGTTTAGATTAAACCCTACTGTAGAGCAAAGGGAAAGCTGATAATGTTGAACCTAATTGTAACGATTTAATTTGATATTTGTCTGTGGTTGTGTGAGATTTCAGTTTTACCCCTTAACAAAAAAGCTCTTTGTTCCACAATCTATAGTTAATTAAACAGAAAAAACTCAACCCTTACAAAAAAAACTGTATATGAAAACATTTTGATGTATCTAAATGTTTGTTGTGTGATCCTATTCATCATGGTATTATCTGTTTTGGGGTTTCCTTTGTTTCTGGCAGTACATGGACTATTTCCAGTGTAATTTAGTCCTGACTACCAGAAGAAAAAAAGAGCAGCAACATGAAAAACGTTTGCAACGTTTTTCGGATGGCAAAACACAGAACATTTGTTGCCTTTTGTAAAGAACCTAATGCTCATTAGTAACACGAGAAAGCATGGCATATTTATATTTCTTTAAAAATAATAGTGATTAAAAAAAACCCCAACTGAAAATAATAACAAAATATTGTTATCCTCAGTTTAGTTTCATTTCATTCACCTCTTGTGTATGTGACCTCAGAAACAGGCAATATATGGCAAAACGTATGTTGACTTCCGTGACTACATATTATTCCAAATCAAACATTTCTATTAAAAAGACAGACAATACTCAACATACACAAAATATTCACTGTATCTCATCTGGCTGTACTAATTTCATCAATTGAATCCCTAAAGTACAACAACATCATTAAGAGTCACAAAATGAACCCAGTCCCAAACCAGCAGCAGAACGCGAGTGCAGCAGGTCTACCTGTAAATCAGAGTAATAAAAAGGCCTGTGTGCTGAGATGGAGCCTGCTCTGCCCCGCTGCCGCGGTCTACGCCTGTTTAAACAAATGACACGGAACAAGGAAGTTATGCACCTGTTGCTGCTGCCGCCTCTTTATCTTCCTTTCAGCACCGTCTGTAGCCTCGGTAATTAGTGGTAAGTGAATCATCTTGATTACTATCGCGTTATAATGTTGACCCAACGTGATTTCCTGTTTCGGGGAAATAAATATGTTAACATATTAAATATGTCTGATACCGGAAAAGTCACGAGGGAAAGATTGACAAGTCGTGAAAGCGTCCGTGCAATGGCTCGCAGTTCACTATGTACTGAAAGAAGCAGCCCGGCTCAAGTGTTTCTTTCACTTGATACATACATGGCTAAACATTAGTGTTGTTGATATTCTGAAATAGGTGTTGTGAAGCGCAGTCCCAACATGTCAAAAGCTGAGGAGGAAAGAGTGCCAAGTGAGGAAAAGCAGCATCAGCTCAGCTCTTCGTCAGGCGGCCCCGGGGACAACGAGCCTGCTGCGGGCGCAGAGGACACGGAGCAGCGGGCAGCGGACGGCGCTCCGGTCCGCTCCCAGGATAGCACCATCTCTGTGGAGTCTTCTCTGGACCAATTTAAGCTCAGGAGGTTCTTTGTGTTGAGGGTAAATACTTTCACCTTTCCACATTGACAACAGGGAACCTTGTGCTGCCATGATTTGTTGGCAAACACTTCTGCCAATTTCATAAATGTCAAAATTACCTGGCAACTTCTAGCATAATTTTAAAATTCATTCAAATTCATTGAGTGCTAACGTTATTTTAAGCTAGGTAAGTCACAATTCTGAGTTACTTGTACTTAAATGCTGCTTTAATATTTTGCCAACTTCTACTCCACCACATTTCAGAGGCAATGCTTACATTAGTTGACAGCTGTAGGTACTAGTATATGTTTTATTTTATTTGTAAGGGACCGTATACAACACTTAACATGTTAGCTTAGCATTTGCTGCTTGTGCCAATTATCTTAATGCAAATTTTCCCTGGCATCTTACCGGCTACATAATAATATAGCGTAGACATCAAAAGCACCCCCTTTTTGTGTAATGAGTACTTTTTAATTTTAATAACTGAAATATATTTTGCTGATAATACATCTGCACTCACTGAAGTCAAATATTGAATGGAGGACTTGTAATTATTTCGACACTGTGGTATTGCTACTTTTACTCATGTGAAGGATCTGAATATTTTCCCAGTACCTGAAATCAATACATATACTTTAGAGACTATAATGTACAAAGAAAGTGCCTGACTGGCTGTGTTGATTAAACTCAATGCTAGGCTTGGACCATAGACTGTATATAAAGATGGACGAGCTCCCCAAAAGTAAAGCCAAAACATCTCGATCGCCCCCTGGTGGTTGGCTGCAGTATAGGTCATAAGCCCCACCTCCTCCAAGTTAGTGGATGGGACATGAGCCAAACTGAAAAGTACACATCAAATACATTTTTCCCAAAGATGTTTTTTTGTAATTTAAGGTAGTTCTTAACACGCTGGCGTTCGTTCAAGTGTTCGTTTTTCTGATAAGTTTGTTTTTAATTATTTATTTAATGCTATAAACACGGGGTGTCAAGTCATGATTGATTGCTGTGAGTTTGCTCGCGATTGGCTCAGGCTGTATAGGCGGGAACTCGATACTGCGATTCCACAGCAGATCACTACTGCGCAGACTCTGGCTCCAAATTACGCCACAATGGGCGAGGCCAATAAATTCACTGGTCAAATATATCAGCTGATATTAGTTTATTGCGGATATATCAGTATCTAAGTATATTTTGGCCGATAAGTAAAATTGCATTACAGATTTTATATTATATTTTTATATACCTATATGTGTGTTTGAATATACCTCTCTATCTGATGCAATCAAGTAAAATAACACCACACATTACAGCTTCAAAAATGTCCATAGTGATGAATCAACACCTCTGTGACACAATGTCAACAATAAACAGAATATTATCAGGGTCACAAGTGTTTATCGCAGGCCTGGACTGTATTGTAATGGGAAGTCAGTCACACATCCCATGTTGCTGGGCCGGCACAGCACCATGCTCAGATTACAGCAACACTGTCAGCAGCCTTCCATATGAACTCCTAATCTTTTTAAGTTCTCAAACTTGGCATTGAAATAATAAAGCACAAAGTGCAAAGATAGAATCGCGTGTTATAAAAACTGACAGTTTAAGTGTGGATTGCATTGGAAAACAGAAATGCTCGTAGCTGACAATTTGGATGTGTAAGTTTCTCTTGTTTCTTCAAATACTGGAGTTATTCAGATTCATACACGAAAGCTGCACGCTCAGCTTTCTTCATTTGCAGTCATTTTTATATGCAGAGGCTTCATGTTGTTGTTTATTGTTATTCTGTTTGACACAGAGACGTGCTGACATTTTGTTGGGAGTACCAGTCCCAGCTGCACATCTGCCTCAAAGATTACCCCTTAAGCTTTCTGTGCACACATTGTGATTGTCACAATGGGAAATTAGAAAGTGACGCCCGTGCATTTCTGTTTCCTCAGCCTGGCACTCTGAATCAGGCCATCAAAGACATTGAAGCTCTGGTGGATAAAGAAGTAGATGGCAGCGTTCACAGCGTTTGGCTGATGGCAGAGTAAGTTCATGACACCATGTTTTGTTACACGGCTTATGCTCCCGTTGACATGCAGTGTAATGTGTGCCAAATTGAAACCTTGTATAATCTTTTGTAACACTACTTTAGCCCCGCCACCCTCACACCTGTTTATACACATGTACAAATCATTCACAGGTAAATTTTAAACTGTTTAGAAATGTGTAAAAAACTCATGAAATAATAGTTTCTTGAGTCAAGGTCCACTTGCTATATTCCTCACTTGGCTTTCTGTGTATCTCATGGCCTTGATTTGCTCAGTTTTCATTAAAATTAAAGATGTATTTCTAAAAAGGGTAATAAATACTACATTTATTACCCAAATAATATAATTTATAAATATGATAAATAAGTATTTCCAATTTCATGTTTGTAAAAATGTGAGAATTTATTTAGTATGATTGTACCACAATAGTGTAGATCAGCTATGAATACTACTTGTTAGGGCTGCAACAAACGATTATTTGTATTATCGAACAACCTGCCAGTTTTTCAGTTCATCAATTAATTGTTGGTGAAAAATACCATCACAATTTCCCAAAGCCCAGGCTGACATATTTAAACTGCTTGTTTTATCCAAACAACATTCAAAAACCCAAGTTAACTAAAAAAACTTGCAAATATTTACATTTAGGCAGCTGAAACCAATTATAATTGGGCGTTTTAGTATTACACAATTACAGAAAACTGATTAATCAACTTAATTAACAATCAATTGTTGCAGCTGTGGTTGTCATACTTTCATTTTTATTTTATTTTATATACTTTGTCTTATATGCTCAAAACTACTGTGGTGGTAATCTGGAAATGAAGAGTCTCTGAATCACCAAAGTCTTTTGAGTATTAAGCTTTCTGCAGAAAGGTCCTGTTGATGTGCACTCAAGGGGTGTCACGGTCAAAGAGAGACAGGAAGAACCTGGTTAACCTGTCTTATTGCAGGCAAGTCTGTGAGTGTAGCAAAACCCAAAACAAGTCAGCAGTCAGACAAGGAATCCCATAACAGAATGAATTCCCTTGAGAAAGCAAGGGCAGACATAAAAACAGTCTTAAAGCACAAAATGATCAGAACACATAAATCAAATCAGCATTATATGGATATATAGGGTAAATTTCCATCACAATTCCCCCCTTTTTGTCATTTTTGACAATCAAGAATTTACCATCCCTATGGAAAAAGTCTTCAGATATATCACACCTAAAGGTTTAAGACATATCATCATTAATCCAAAGGTACA
>JAVQJL010044176.1:0-24545 GCA_036024295.1 Nannoperca obscura | reverse complement strand
CCTTGTGTAACCACATTTCACAGAAGCACATTAGACTGCATTCCCGACACTCCGCCCGACTCCGGGCCAGCCCCGTCAGCTCTTCCATCTTGTTAGCTAGCGATCTCACGTTGCCCATGACAACTGGAGACATGGTTTGAATTTCCTCCTCTCAATACTCGTCTGTTGTCTCCCTCTGGACACTCTCCTTCGCCGATTTTTCTTTCCCCTGCAGCCTCGGTGTGTTTCTCTCCAGATCTCCTGCAGGATGTCCGCAGATCTGGCCACCATGGCCGGCTTACGTTCAATCAGCTGATCCCGGGTGTAAACAAAAGCGGCCATGAAGTTGTTGCGCTCAGCTGACTGCAAGTGAAAGTACCTTCAAAAAAAGTACATTCAAACTAATGGTGCTCTCACACCTGCAGTTCGGTTCATTTGGTTTTGACCAAGTGACAAAAATTATACATTGTTGAATTTCTTTTCCCCAATAGCTTTTTACAAACAAACCAAGAGCTATAAACATGAAGTTATACAGACTGACAGGTGACTCATTGATTGGACACTTTTAACGACTGTCACATTGCATCATCTGGATTTGCATGGGGAACTCACAATCCTGTGACTGACAGCCGGTCATGCAGCACTAAAGAGCTCATGAAAAAGAAAATTGTTATGAGTGTTTTTGTAAGACCTTATGTCAGATCGACAGATCGATAACGACATCTCCTAATGTAAACTCCTGTGATTGGTCTGCTTTGCTTTCACACCACCTACAAAAGTCTGATTGGAAGTGGACCGACAACCTCCTTTTCAGTCATTCTCGGTCTGCAACAGAGTTTGATTGGACATTGACTTTCACACCAGCCTAAACGAACCAAACTAAATAAACATATCACAGTTTAATGCAACCAAACAGGTTAGGCGTGAAAGCACCCTAACCAGTTCCTTTTTCAAAACAATCTCAACTCAGGGTCCACTTTCTTGCTCACTCCAGAGCTTTTAATGGTAACACAGCAGATGGAGTTTGCTAAGTTCTCATGGATGTTGATATTTTCCAATCTTTTGAGCATTATATTGGCTTGACAGTTTGTACTTAGGAACAGCAGTTGACAGATCTCAACTTAAGGTCCACGCACTGCTTGTTTTCTGGTGCTTTTGATTTTATCACAGTCTTTTTCAGCAGAATCTCAAATTCTGAGCTAGAGTCAGATTGTTCAGTCAAAAAGTGAGGTATTTTCTAGGCAACTATGATAGTGAATAACGTTAACAACAAAGGACATATTCTTTCATTCTAGTCTAGCTTACAGGAAGTAGGCTGTGTGTATAAGTCTGTCATTGGTGTACTATTTCAGTCAGAATTCTCCTCTGCTTCCGCTTGCTGTGTCCGTTTACACCTCCGTCACTGCATCCTGGGCTTATCACCGCCCAAGACGTTTATGATTGGTTTAAATTCAAAGACCAGAATGATAATGGGTCCAGCCAGACCTGTCTCCAGCGCTGGCTCCAGGTCTGGAAACACTACTACACTTTTTAATACTTTACTGAGTAATTTAGTGATATGTCATTGTATTGCTTTGAAACTGTCCGCTTTACTGAAAACGTTGAACGGAGGTCTTGTTTATTCAATGTGAGCGACAAAGTGAATGTTCATTAAAACAGAAAACTCCTATTAAGCCTAGTCACCCCTGGGTGTCTCTCTACAGAAGCAGAACCCACAAGTTCTCAGCTTGCCCACACCATCAAAGAAACAGCTAATGATAACTGTCTGATGCAGGTCAGTTGGGTAACCATATGATTAGAGGGGGGGTTAATACACTATTGGTTGATGTGTCTGTCAACACACCTATGAGTTGAAAGCTGTTCTTTAAAGGTAAATACATTGCTCTTGTCTTTGTAGTGACTCTCTTCATCTGACATTTTTTTGTGTAACTTTAGGGGGAAATCAGTGCACCATGGACAGCACTGTGCTGCTGTCAGAGGATCCATGTTCAACATCGGCTTTGCTGGAGTTTCCTTCAGTTTCCTACAAGTGTTCTGTATCTCAGCCTCATGTGTATATTCAAGTCAGGACATAATACAGCACTGATAGGAGCAATGAGGCTGAATAAATCACTTTATCTTCCATGTATTTATGTATTATTTCTACAGAGTAGAATGTGTTTCTTGAGTTGTATTTTATTTTTATTTTGCTTGAGGAGTTTAGCATTACAGAAAAGGCAGACTTTCACATGGGAAAAACTGCAGGATCATATGAAGGTCTAAAAGTAGCAGTATGGAATCAAGGGAAAGTCAAGTGCAAAAGTAGTATTAATGCTTCAAACCTATGAAAAACACCTTGAAAGATAGATACAATATATGTGTGTTTGGAGCAGCATGGCACTAAGCTCAGTGTGTATTTCTTTAAAGTGAATTATAAATAGTTAGTTACTTTACATTTTGGTCCTAATGTATACACCAGCGAACACAGAGGTTAGCATACAGTCAGTTATCAGTAACCCCTTTCTTTGTCTTATCTGCAAGCTAGCTATCAATATTAAGACATAAAGACAATTCTCTGGTGATCCATGGGGATTCACACTGAGGCTGCTAGCTGGCACAGCTGCAAAGCTTCTGTAAAACACAAAAGGTAGCATAGCAATGTGTATTTCAGTGGGAGTGAGGTGTAACTGAAAACCTTGTCTACTGTATTGCAGCTCAACATCTTTCTCTTTAACTCATTCAGACTGAAATAGCAAATGACTAGCATGCACCAACACATGCACAAACACATACACAATAGCTCAATGTCCACTCTAACACACACACACACACACACATGTCTAATGCCAGGCTTTGCTCTCACGTCTGTTTCTGATTTCACCTTAAAATACTTTTACAACTCTGAACATCCGTTCCTCTTTACCCCTTTCTTCCTCATTTACCCCCCTGCGGCCCCCCCCCCCCCTCTTCCCCTGGTTCTCTCTCCTATCTGAAATGGGATATGGTGGTGCCGTCAGCCAGAAAAGCATGCACCCCTCCGCCCATGACTCTAACACTACACTTGAGAAGGTGTCTTTAAGATCCCTCCCTAGACAAAGAGGTCTGCTTTACATTTCCACTTGTTTATTTATGATCGGCAAAGAGGAGGGGAGCTCTTAGCACTGCTTCCCTGTGAGTGGAGCAGGTCCAGGCGTCTGACGTGGCATATGTATAGTGTGTAAAGGTTGTCAGTGGTAGGTGGTGTGTTTACTACTTTATCATGGCCATTTCATGTGCAACACATCAACTGCTACAGAGGGCCATGAAAGAGATAAGTGTGTGGACTGAAATGCCAATAGGCATGAATGTTTTCATTCACCAGCCGATAGCCTGTGCATATATTTATGCAAAAGCTTTATTTGCCTATGATTGATTGCAATGGCTGTACTTCCACTGAGGATAGAAAAAAAAATCCTATTTTAGCCCCCCCTCCAAACTATTTTTTACAGCGCTCAGTATTTGAAGACCTTCTCTTTCCTATAATTTAAAAGTATATAATCTGCAATTATTTACTTAAATTGATTTGTGCCATTTTTGAGGAGAAATGTACATTCACTTTGAGAGAACAAGAAGAAGATGTTGTGCATTGATGGATCATTTTCTTAAATGAAGTTGAGCATGTAGAAGCAAGTAACACACCTTAATATACGCACACATATAGTCACTCACGTTATCATACACAAATATTTTCACACTTACACCCACACCCACACCCTCCCACAGAAGTTAATTCCTCTGATTATTGATTTACACAACCAACAACACAACAGCACAGGTGGCCCAGGCTCTTCTCCCTTCTCCTCCTACTCAACCAGAGAGCTAAAAATGGAGAGGCAGATAACCAGGAATGAACGTGCTAATGTGTGAAAACATAATGGAAGTCAGCCTGAAGGTAAACGCCAGGATTAAAAAGTGAATCCAGGCTCGGCAACCAGCTGGAAAAGTTTTATTTTGCATACACACACTTAATATGGTACCATATTGTGGTTCATGTTCCCATTCAGGAAAGCTCAAAGCAATGTGGGAAATGTGGCGAATAAGAAGTGCTAACTCATACCGGTTTTAGAGACACTGGAGGAGGAAGAAGTGTGGATGTTTTGAGGAAGATGAAAAAATTCCACAAAGAACGTTATTTGCATTGAGGCTATAGAATATGTGCACCAGTTTCTAATTGTGTAAATGGTGATGGATTAGACTGCTCACTACCAGAAAAGGGAACGATACCTACACATCATAATTATATAAATTTGAAAAAACTAATTTTCTGAATGGAATTCTGCTTTTTCAGATGAAAAATTACATCACAAGAGTTCATTTGCAAAAATGAATAAAAGCAATACCAGTTTGTTTGATATTCCCTTGAGTGCACAAAAAAATACAGTTTGGGAAAACAAATAAAAAGGGAGATGTCTGCTTTTGAATATGAACTCTTCATTTAGAAATATCAGCAGTAGCCTAATCTTTTCAGAATCAGAAGGGCAATTAGTTCATTTTCAAATATGTGTTAATATGCAGCACTAAAACAGTTTTGAACTGACAGGCCGGCTGTGTGGAGTTTGCATGTTCTCCCTGTGTCCACATGGGTTCTCTCCGGGTACTCTGGGTACTCCGGCTCCCTCCCACAAGTAATACCTCTAAATTGTCTGTAGGTGTGACTGAGCGTGACTGTTTGTCTGTCCCTATGTGTCAGACCTGTGATTGGTGGGCAACCTGTCCAGGGTGTACCCCGCCTCTCCCGCAATTTCAGCTGGGATTGGCTCCAGCCCCCCCGCGACCACCTAAGGATAAGCGCATATAGATAATGGATAGATGCATGGTTGGATGGATAGATGAAAAACCGATTGTATGCAACAATTTATCATTCTTGTACATGCGGATAAAGCCTAGCCTACCTTTACACAACTCAAACCTGAGTAGTTCTTATTCAAAGTAACTTTATTTATTTTGTTTTCATTGTCCCTTATGGGCCCCTTAGATTTTGCCGGAGGTAACTTTAATAATAAATGCCTGCCCACAAACACAACTATTCCCATGCATGCCACCTCACCCCTCATGCCAGCGCATTTCTGTTTCAATCCTGGGTTAAAGTTTCATAAGTGACACTTTGTCTCATCTTACATCATCTCCCCCTGCCATGTGTGAGTTATGGCCCCTGGTAGCTGACATCTTTCACAACAATAACAACACATAACTCAGTCTGCAGTCTCTTTGTCTCCCAGCCTGAACTCTCTCCTTCTCCCTCTGTCTCCCATGAAGGGCCATGATATCCATTTCTAAACAGGAAACAGACACAACGTGAGCATATGCCTTTATGTACGCTTGAATGTGCATGTGCACATCCCCTTGTGCATAAGTCTGTGTCTGTGTGTGTGTGTGTGTGTGTGGAATATGAAATGCATTACTGCAAGAATTCTGACTAAATGGAAGATCTGCTAGTTGGTGTGTCATCTCAGAGATATCCAGGTTATTGATTTGAAAATCGACCATGAGTGAGTGCACTTAGCCTTTTTGAAAATAAATAAATAAACAGAAGGCTGAGGGAAATGGTAAAATGTACCATGGCATTTTTATCCCTTACTTGCCTCTGGGATATGATACGATACACTGACAGAAACCTGTGTGTTAAAGATACACTCCCACAACACATGATAAAACACAGACCAATAAACTGCATGAACCACAAGCAAACAGAAACAACTCTACTTAGCCTGTTTACTATTAAGCCTACAAGCAGCAATTTCAATCAGCAGCTGCTAGTAGACGACCAAGTCTCTGTGCCGCCTAGTGAAGAAAACAGTGCTACTACGTATGCTGCTTTGCAGGACTGTGTGCTGAGGTAGAGGGAGAGGGAGTGCCACCACTGCTGCCAACAACCAGAGGACAAACTCCAATAGGAGACACATCAGACCCCTACAGTACTGACCCAGGCCGCAGGGGCAGCAGCACAGAACATTATTTGAGCAAAATGGGACCTGAATCCTGCCTTAAGTAATGTCAAGGCACCTATGGCCGCAGACTGCGGTTGTGTTTGTCATATTAAAGCCAATGACAGGCACTTTATCCCTGCTATTGATGCATTCATGAGCCATTTATAAATGCCACTTGATAAAGCTGCAATTTCCTTTTTTAATCAGGCTACTAATTGCAACCCCAAGACACACTTCAACGAGCAACATGGAGAATTAAGAAGGGAGGGAGGAGGTATAGAGAAAAGAGGGACAATAACAGATTTAAATCTATTTCTCCACCTTTGTGCAGTTAATTTGACATTAATCCATACAGTATTATGTAAACTAGAAAGGTAGAAAACAAGTAAGGAATAAAGAAGGAACCAACAAATGAAAGGGATGATGGATGAGGCGTGCAGGCCGACTAATTTGTGACCGGCTGTTCACGCCTCTCGGCTGAGTAGGCTGCCCCGCTGTGCGACCGGTGTAAGGTTCTGATTGCACTGATGTTATTGAAGTGACGCTCTCTAACTCACAACACCTGGCCTTCTGCTCCAGCCGGCTTCCCAACCTCACTGCCGGGCGCGCAGGCAGGAAAGGAGACAGGGGGGAGGTGGAAGAAGACGAGGTGGAGGTGACAGAGCAGAGCAAGACTGATGACTCTCTGGCCAAGTCGTGAACCTTCTGTTGCCCTGACATGCTCTGCTGACATGAGCATGCACACAGATATATATTTACTCTATATATCACCCCTTTATACCGACACATACAGGTGTAAGGACAAAACATGTTCATGCTCACACATAAATCTATACCAATACCAACAGAAATAACAAAGGGAAGTCAGAAAAAAAACATCATATTTGCCTTTTACAGGTTTTTGGTGTTTAGCTGATGCTTTTTTCCAGAATGACCCAATATGCGTGTAGCTTAATTAGGAAGGTGGGCTATGTTCTATATTTTTGATATTGTCAGCAAATCCCATTAAAAGACCAAAGCCACAATGCATTGATGCTTCCATCAAGCATTGTGTGTAACCTGATATATCTGATTCCTCTGGGCCACTGAGCTCCACTGCTGTCAAAAAAAACAATTAAAAACACATCAAGAATCACACATTAACTAATTATTGTTTTCCTTCATGATTAATCTGCCATCTTTATTTATTAATTGATTAATCATTGTTTCAATGAAATGTCAGATAATAGTGAAACATGCCCAAAAGTTTCAAAAACCAAAGTGACTTCCTCAAATTGCATCTTTTCTCTGACCAACAGTCCAAGATCCAAAGCATTTCAGTATATTGTTATATTTAATGTGTTGACTTTGGGCTGAGTACCATAAAGGTAGGGAAGGCATAAATTATTGACAGACGGACCATCACTTTGTTGGTTTTGGTCTTTTCATAGGATTTGTTGACAATAACAAAAAAAACTCAAATGGCCGTATAAATGCAACAAGTAGCATTATAGCTTGCAGTCACAGATTGCTGATACAGACTAAAACCATAAATTGTTGGATTGGGAATTCCCAGAGTGGCAAAAGAGTAAACAGCTTTCTATGAAGGAACAGTATGTTACATTGATGTGTACCACACAGCTATGGCAAAAAAACAGTATTGTTTTATTGTTGTATTTTGGAGTGAGGCTGTCCTGCCATACTAGTTTCTACTTTTTTGAACAATGATTTTGTATTGTAAGACTGAGTGTCTCATTTTCTTAACTCAACGAATTATGTGATTTAGGTGGCAGAGGGGCAGATGCATAATATTGGAAGTCTATCCTCCCAAAAAGATCTCACAATAAGCCATAAATGTTTCTGTGATGTGTTTAAAAAGAAAATGGTTTATTTGACTCTTGGGAAACTCCAGAAGAAGGTGTTTTGTTGCTTGAAGAAGAGCTAAGATTAAAGCAGGATTAAATGTAATTATAAAACTGGGCTGTTGTCTCTACGGTTGTGTGTATTGGTATGCCTTTAATGTGTGGTGTACTGTGGTCTGCATTAAAGACACTACCTGGGGAATCACTGAGTGTTTTAACTGGCGGGGAAATAAAAGAGATATTACACCATCAGGTCCCAGATGGGACATATACACATATACTTACACATGCATGTGCACACACACCATCATGCAAATTCACATACAGATATGCACTGCTCAATAGGGTACAGCAACGTGTGTTCACTCATGCATGCACTGGGAGCATTCATTCACTCACAATTAGATGTATAAAGTAATTAAAAGCAGGGAATCAGGTCAATCCATAAAGATTCACTAATATATTTTTGGCATAAATATGATAGCGGAGAGACAATTTTAAAATGTGAACATGCTCGTGGTGCTAGAGGAAAAGTCAGGGGATAACCAAAGTCCTCTGGGGCCCATGGATGTCTACCAGATATTATTGCGATTAGTTAAGTCAAGATATTTCAGTTAAAGCCAACCTGGCCCTAGTAGATAAGTCAAGGGCTCACCAAAGATATCAGGATTCATCCTCTGGGGATCATGAATTTATGTACAATATTTAATGGCAATCCTTCCTACGGTTGTTGAGATATTTTAGTCTAGACCAAAGTGTTAGACTGACCAATCCACACAATCCGACATTGCCATCCTTGCAATAATGCCTCTAGCATGACTAAAATGCTACATTTGGTTGAAATTAGCTAATAAAAAATAAGACAACTGTAGAAGATATACATCAGGCTTGGTGGGTAAAGGTGCAAACTGGACACACACTCTATCTGCAGGCCAGGAATCAAACTAAGCTTTTCTGTATAGAGAGCTGAAGTCATGAAATCACGTTCACTTCAAACACAAAGTCTTTCAGTCAGTCAGATTTTTTTAGACAAATCACCATCTACTATAGTAGTTGTTATAAGAAACTGAAACGTGGACTCGCCTCTCCTCCAATATTGAATAAACAATGATGTTAGATTGTTTTGTCAACATATGAGGCGAGCCACACGACATTCTGTTGAGAAAGTCTCTTTTCTAAGGCTGTATTTTAGCTATTATAGTTACAAATGTCAATGGGATGTTGAATAGGTTTTTCTTACTGTTGGAACAGAACCTGGAAGCTCCAGTTTCACCTCAGCTCTCTATGACACCACCTAGCCCATTAACTTGACCCTGTCACACCTCTACAGGGCTATCTGTGTCATATGAAACACAGGCCAGACCTTTCATACGTTCATAAAGTTTTAACAAGCCTCACACACAGGTGGTAAGAAGGCCGGAGAGACAGAAGAAGAGAGTGAAGACATTCCTGTCTGATGAACACATCCACAGTTAAACGTCAGGACATCTTGGTTAATGCCACAGGGTCAAACGCGGACCTAATACTGAGGATGATATATGATATCTGTCTACACTGCCCATGCAACTACAGGTTCACACAAATGCAGCTATGCTTTATAAGTTGGCTAACACCATAAATTCTCAAATAGTGGACTTTTATTTAACTCAGCTGAAGTGAAAGAGGCTGGCTGTTCTTACCAAGAGATTTTTTATGATGCTGTATATCAGTAGGAAGCCTTCATGTTGCCTGATTTGTTGTTGATAATTAGCTGTTGTTTTGGGTTGCTAACACTTCTCACACACTGTTCAAGTCATAAGACGTTATAACACCATAACATGTAAAACTTTAACGCACTGCAAAAACAATGAAAAGTTACATGAATATGGACATGTTATATAGATTAGACTTGTCTTTTCAGTCATTTGAGTAATACGTTTCAAAAAGAATACAAGAAAATAAATAATCCAAGCAAAGCATGAGAAAGTATAGACAGGAAGCTAAATATATGGTGTCTCCCTATCTTTAAAGCAATCTGGTAGTCCAACTAATAACACATCCTGAAAACGTTATGTATTAAATCATGAGGGAGTCACAATGTCAAAGACTTCTTGTTGTGAAACAACTGCAGGCAGTGGGAGTTTCATTAACTGCTGAACATCAATAATAACATGGCAAACCAAAAATATACAGTTAATTATACAATGTGTGAGAAACATTTGTGTTTAAAAGTAGAAATGTACTGAAGAATAAAAGTTTAAGAGTTAAAAGAATGTTATGTGTGTGCATAATATTTTCTTTTTGTTGAGACTGAACAAAGTTTTGATAATTGGGAATGTGATTTTGGCTCAGATAATTTTTATCTCAAGCTAGCAACTGACCTGACCCAGGCATAGCTCAGTCTTAGCTAGGTTCTACTTCAAGCTAGTCAGTTGTTTCTGTGTGATAGTTAAGTGGATAGGATGCAGAGTCCAGTAGTTGTGGTCCTCTTAGCATGACAAGGTTTTCTATTCTACTATGGCCATTCTTGTTGTGGAGCTAACAAAGTCCTGCCCCTCTGCTAGGTCGGGTCTTTTTTGCGCCAGTTCAGAACAACAATTCATAATGAGACGAAACCCTTTTAGAACGTTGCAGGAAAAAGTGGCAGCAGTCTTAACAGCTTGAGTCAAGCCGGCTTATGGAATCAAATTCGAATGAATTAGCTTATCAAGTGGCCAGTGGCTAGTTTTAGAACGAAAGGCTCGTCACCTGACTCAACAGCTGTTACGTCCCCTGTTGTAGCTAGGGGTGAGAGGGAATGGTAACACAACAACCGCTAACCCAGTGTTTTTAACAGTGAGGTTTTACGTGTGTGCAGTGTAGAGGGTACTCCAGTGTAGTCCACAACACTCCCATCACGTACTATTCTGTCGAGTTCACACAGTGATTTATAACAAAAGAACAGAACTAAACTAGACAGAGTGTCTCTAGCTCCGGGTGATCCAAGAGATTCCAGGGCGACCAGAATACGAGCCGGAAATGCTTGAGAGGAGCAAATCTGTCCAAAGAGTGAGTCTGAAGAGCAACAGAGCCAGATCCGAAAAACGAGTGTTTCGAAGAGAGTTTCAGCAAAGATGCATCGAAGAGTGTGCCTTAGTCTCTCTCTTTCTTTCTTTCTTTCTTTATTTCTTTCTTTCTCTCTCTCTCTCTCTTTCTCTCTCTCTCTCTCTCTCTCTTTCCAACTTCCTCCTTTATCTTCTACCTGGCTGACTCTCCAGGACCCAATGAGCTGCTCCGCTTGGATACACAGGTCGAAGTCACTCAGCAATTACCTGAAGTGAGAAAAGCAAGGGGGGGCGGGGGCAGAAGGCCACACCCATGCCTTGGCCTGGCACGTAACAACAGCCAATCAGCATGTAACAAACTGACTGTATAAAACAGTAAACTGGCAGATTTCAGAAGGTTACAGACTGGCATTGCAAGTAGTTGCAAGTTTCAACTTGTCTCATCTTTTGGTCTGAACTGGCCTTTACAATCTGCTCCCCCCCCTTTTTTTCTAATTGGTGTATAGCAAAAAGCTTCTGACCTGGGGCCTCATTTTCAACAATAGGTTCTAAAACTGCTATAAAACTGCCTGCACATTGGCAGTCATACATGTTATCATTACATATACCTACATTATATATTACTTTTCTGGGAGGTTCCCCGACTGTGCTGAATAAATATTTCAAATGCAAATAATAAAATAAAACAATAGAAACAAATTAAATAAATAATATACATATTGTGCAATAAAATAAAGTGCAGAATGCAAATCTTAAATTTACAATGTATCGACTATTTACAAAAAAGGCAGTTGGCATTGTAACAAAATTCACTTAACAATATCCCACCTATTCTATATCCATGTGCCCTTGCTCATTTATGTAAAGAAAACACCCATAAAACACAATATTAGCTTTAAAGGCATGATAGCTTTAATGTAGGACTTCTTTTTGAGGAAAATTGTTGCAAATGAGAAAGCTAAGTAAGATAAAAATAACAGACAATGAGGTTCAGGTAGTGCTAAATAAGGTTCAGGATGTGAACGTTACTGGTTCGTCTAAAGAAAATAACAGAGGTGAAGAAATAATGGTTTGACCTTGAAGTGATGGTGAACGGTGAATGCAGTGCACAAAAGAGATACTGGACACAGTACCAGCCATTCATTGATGATGAAATGGTGTTATTATTATTATTATAATGGTGTTGTTATTAACAGTTATTGATGGATACATGTCCCTGATGGTGACAATAAAGCTGGATAACAATAATGTAGTCAATTGCTTTTTCAATTCAATTCAATTTTATTTATATAGCGCCATATCATAACAAAATTATCTCAGGGCACTCTTTCTCATGGAGCAGGTTGAGAAAAAAACTCCCTTTTAACAGGTAGAAACCTTGAGCAGAACCAGGCTCTAGGTGGGCGGTCATCTACCTTGACCGTGTGGGTTGAAAAAGCGGGGGGCAGGAGAGAAAGCAGGAGGAAGGAGAACATACAGTAGTGCAGTATAACAGTAATAGCAACATTGGCGGTTGAGCAGGAACACAGGGGCAGCAGGAGCAACCACAGATCCAGACTCTACAGCGCCGGAGGCAGAAACACCTGCAGAAATCTTTAGAAGGAAAGAGAGAGAGGGGGACGAGAGAAGCACACAGCTAGAGGAAGAAGGTGAATTAGTAACAAGCATTAATGGGATATGGGTGTGTACAAATGGAGAGGAGAGAGGAGCTCAGTGCATCCTAGAACGTCTCCCGGCAGTCTTGGCCTATAGCAGCATAACTAAGGGGGGCTCAGGGTTCACCTGAGTCAGCTCTACTATAAGCTTGATCAAAGAGGAAAGTCTTAAGCCTTTTTAATTGCTGTAATGTTTTTTGTTTTTTTTACATTTTCTGTATAAGTGTACATTTTCTTAATTAACCCAAATACAATTGAAAGTTGGCTGTTGATATTTAACACTTTAACATGCATAATGATTGAAACTGAGGTTTATGAACTATAGCTCTGTGGTGCAATGGAGCTACGGGTGTTCAGTGGGCGAGTGCTAGAGACACAAAGAGAAAATTAAATTTTACCATAAAATAAATGATTTCCTTGTTCTTAAAATATATGACCTTGCTAAACACTTTTAACTGAAGAGAGTTTTTATTATTTACTTATCTTTTTCCTTTATTGCAAGACAAAAAGAGAGAACAGTAACAAAACAAAACAATGAATACAGGACAATTAACAAAAGTTGGGTTTTGTATTGGTTTGATGTTTTCTCTAATACTACCTTTGTTGCTACCAATACTACTACGGTGACTACTACTACTACTAGTACCACTACAACTACTAACACTAATAATAGCAATAATGTCAGGGAGAGTGCTGGCAGCATGTTCACCCTGAACTACTGATGTTAAGCTCAGGAGTACTGTGTCCATAGTACTGTTAATGTTACCTTGTAATTATTAGTATGAACATCACTTCCACACCATTAATACCATCTCTCCAATATTGTTTATTGTAATTTGTGTTAATTTGTGTTAATTTTGACTAATATTGATCCAGCTTGGAGGAGAGGGGGCAACTACATGAGAAGTACAGAAATGGGAGGAAATGTAATATTAATGACACGTATTAAAAAAATACATTAGGATAGGAAGTTGTCATTGTTGAGTTGCATAATAATAATAATAATAATAATGATACTGATGATATTATCAACAACAACCGTAATCAAGACAATGACGACAACAATAATAATACATCTATAAAAGTTTCATATTATTATTGTCATCATCATCTTCATCACTACAATAATAGGTATACTGGTTGTGGGAGTCAGGTGTAACAGAATTTATAGGTGCTGGATCAAAAAACAAACTGAAAAAAGCAATGCAAAATGTCCAACAAGAATCTGCACTCCCAGCAAATAGAAATTTAACAGAACATCGTTTCGATCTAGCGAAGATCTTTGTCAGGCTTTGTCTAATAACCATCGCAGAGCAGAACAAGCGATGTATACAGACACAAACACATTCATCACTCAGGCGGTTGTGACCTGCATGATTGAGACAGTCCACTTTCAGACTGGACCAATCAGAGCAGAGCTAGATAACACTGTCTGATACACAGATATGGACGATCTATAAAATATCTGTAAGAGAAGAAAAGGATTCTTAAAGCACACCTACAAAACAAAATTGTTGTTCCAACTATAACCACTAACAAAAAAGGTGATCAGGTGTTAAGGGTAAAGAAATCCCTCCAGAGGGATGTTGTTGATATCCCCTCCACATCTGGGTGTTTTCATGTGATGGAATCACATTTTGTTCATTTGTGCATAATGCTATTTCTGTGTTCTGAAATACAGTTCTTAAGTCAGCGTGCTGCTTTTCCTCTGTAAGCCAAGCCCCAAGGACATTTGAGGTTAGAATCAATAATGGTAATAACACATTTTATGTGTTGTTGTACTTACATTGTGTACTTACACACGCAGGCTATGATATACATAAGGTGTACTGTAGGTGTAGATGAGGGTGTATTCAAACAATGACCGGTAGTCATAGCAATAATGCCCACACTCACACTGTAGCAAACCCCAGCCAGACAATGGTGAAGCGTACTGATGTTTCTTAAAGCCTTTATTTATGTTCAGCCGTCAGCAATCTTTTGAACACAAATGTACTTTCCTTTTCTTCATAAAACAACAGACACATAAAATAAAAAAAGCTCTTACAAACATCGTCCTATGCTGTATAATTCATACACATGAACATTAGTTCAGATATTACTGACATATAACCGGTGGTAGCAAACTAGCATTACTGTGAGGCTATAGCGATCCGAAGTAAGGTCTTTTTGTCTTTTTGTCCTTTCAGCCAAGTGTGGCTTACTGCATACAGCCACACACAGACACACACACACAGACTGAGTGGTCTTGTTGCTGCAGTTTTTCCTCGTTCCAGAGCTTTCTAGCCAATGCTGATGAGTCTTGATGCCATTAGTGTTGATTTCAAGTGACAGTGATGAAACCGGATAATGGAAATCAATAAGGCAAGCTCCTCAAAGCCTGCAATTGTCAAGTTTTATAAATCCTTTTCTTGGCCAGGGAAGACATTTCTGAGTTGCAAATACACACACACAGCATGCACATGCAGGCGAGTGAACATGCAACCAAAATAGCCACAACTGCATGCATGCAAATGGAACATGTTGGCCAACTGTAACTTGCTGCTGCACAGAGGCCGGAATAAGTAGCTTATATAATCAATGGAAACTGTATAAGCTATGCAACATTTACATGAATTACTACTGTAGATCTATAATTTTGAAAGTTACTCCTTTAGTCTGTAAAAGGTTGGACATTTTTGTTACCTGTTGATATGCTTTTATGTTCCCTTAAATGTGTTGTAGTCTTTTTTACAGGTTACACCACTAATCAAATGTAATTTCAATGCATTTCATTAAACCACATTTCCCTGATTTAACCCTAGTACCTCCCTGAGGCTCTGTTCGCCTCTATATTCAACTCCTTTTGTATTACATTCACAGACACAGATTGATTCTCTCTCTCTCTAGCTGGCCTATAAGTGCTCCAAGTTAGACAAATTGCATTTACCTGCTCCACAAATGCTTCAAACAGAGAGAACAGAAGAAAATGAGAAAACTGGAAAACAAGATGCCCATGTTAGGAAACTCGAACGACGATAAGCCTCACTACCATTCCATCACTACTGTGTTGATTGTTTGTGGATTGTGGAGGCTCTCTAACACAATAGGCCTTGATTCAGTGGCTGAATATTCCCTCTTTCTCTCTCTCTCTCTCTCTCTCTCACATACACGCACACACAAAGAGCAAATCAACAAACTTTCTCCCAAAGATTGCAAGTTCTGCTTTTGATCATGGAATCACACTTGACCTTCTTTCTTCGTTCTCTTTCTCTGAACCTTCAGTGGAATGCTGCAGCTTTGAGGGACAGGGTGATAAAGGGTTGGTGGGTTGTTACTTCGTTCTGTAGCTCTTTTTTGCTCACACACAGAAAAACTTTTAGCAGATGCTGCAGCTCTGGGGAACATAAGGACAAGACAAGGGGCAATGTTTGTGTGTATTATCACAGGGAGGGAGTGATGATAGCCTGTGTTTTCAGCATAGGGTCTTTTGTCCTTGGAGGCCCCCACTGATTCATGAATATCCAGCCCGGCAGCTGACAGTGATTGGCTGTTGCGGCCTTGTCTGTGCTCATTGCCTGTGCGTTCGACAACATACAACAGTAGCTTCTCATCCTGCCTCTGACAGTAGACAAGATGCTTTTAAAAAACCACATGGAACAAATAGCAGTAGGGCTGCAATTGTGTGCAGAGGACATATTAGTTTAATTGGGGACAATAGCTTTGTCAGTTTTTTCCTTGGAAAAAGGAAATCCATTTTCCCAAGGTTCAAATAACTAGTTCCCATGAGGTTTTTGTTAATGGACACAGGGAGATATTGTATGAAACACGAGAGATATGCAAAAAATACAACGTCACATTGCAGAAACAGGAAAATTCAGCCTAAGACAAAATTACTGCTACAGTCTTTTCTGTTATACTATATTCATACACAGAAAGGCAAGGGCCAGTGAAGACACTAACAGATCATTATAACATTATAATAAGTTGAAGGTCTGAAATAAAAAATCTTTTGAGTGGACAAACAGGTGACAATACTAAATAGGCATGACTGTTCTACACAGTTGGCTGAGCATGGATTCATTCTTGGGTTTAACAGGTGTATTTCTTGCTCATATGGAAAGTATCTTAGCCACGATGTCACCACTGAAACTCACAGAAATTTGTAACAGCTTTGAGTGTCCTGATGAGTGGTGCATCTGTGTTGACTTGAGATTGCACAGATAGGAGCAGAGAGAGTAACACAATAAGAACACCCGGGAAGTTCACAAATGAGACACCATACCTCCTTCCCTGTCTAATCTATTTTACATGCAATCTCAGCTCTGCCTTCAGTCCTGATCACTGCACATAAACAACCCAAACAACACAGCTGTAGTGCTACAGTCATCAATCAATCATTATCACCTCACAGCTCAGATCTAGAGAGACTGAATGAAAACAGATACTAACAAGTGGGTGAGGATTTGAAACAGAGCAATAATATGCCAAAATTACCTCACACACTTTCCACTTCCTAATTGATTGTCTGACAGATACTTCTCTCCTTCCATTTTTCCCTAAACTATCTTCTTTTTTGGCAGTTGACCTATCTTGTTATTACTGCCGGCATCTGGAGTCATGTTCTCCTTTTGCATGCACATAAAATATTAGTCATGTAAGCTCATCTTGCTGAGAGCACTTTGACTAGCGTGTATAAAAAAAGTTGAAGGCGTATATTATGCGTGCCAAGCCCATTAGACATGGTTGCAGAGTCTGACACTGTAAAACTATGGGTGGGATTGCTTAAAAGCTCCAATGTAAAAATATATTACTTTCCCTTGTCAAATGGCAAATAAAGTCCAGTTAATCTCAGTAAAGCCTGTTCTGGCCAAAGGGAAACATGTATAAACAAATATATGACAAATGGCCTAGATGCTTCTAGGAAATTTAATTTTGGACCACAAATGCAGCTCCCCACTCTTCAAATATCGACCCCAAGACATTTGACATTATGTGCCTGTTCTATTTCTCCATCATCTCTCTAAAACTATGCTATATGACAGGAATATTTTAGCATAAACACTGCTTCCTGTTTTGGGTAGAAAATGTACATCTATCTTCACCCATGGCATTTTAGAATTCCAAATATTCAAACAAATATCCAAAAACAGTCTGAAGCGAGTGGTGCCAACCTCCGTGGGAAAAATGTTTTGTGGAATCTGTAATGGCTCAAGATTATTTATAGTATATATAGCCACTCTGGCTGCTCTGTGAGGCTGTGCTTGTATTATGAGCTGAATGCTAACATTTTTATTACAGCAAACCCCATTTTTGATACCATTAATGGCTGGCATATTTAGCCATGCTAGTGCTGTCACAAGTTAAAGGGATTCGGGGCACTTCCTATTTTATTTTGGTAATGTTTGTATGTATGTGTTGCTGTTTATTTACTTCCTGCCTTTGTCCTTGTTTTTTGCACTAATCATGATTACGGCCACCTGGTGATATTTAGTGGTCTAGTTTCTCTGTCATTTGCCAGAATGTCATTTGTACCAAGCACTCCAGCACTTTTGTATTTTGACGTTTCCCTGTGGTTTTTTGGACTTATGCCTGCTTGTTGTGGACTTTTGCCCTTTGGATCCTGGTTGCCTATTCATGCATGGTTTAGAACTTTTGAACATTTTGTTTTACCTTTGCCTGCTCCCTGTCTGTACCTCTGCCTCACTGATTGTCCCTCCTGTGTATGACTTTGGACTGCCTAGTAAAGACCTGCGTTTTACTAATCTTCTGTTTGATTGTGTGGTTCCTGCTCTTGGGTCTCTGCTTATTTACGATTCATTACAGCGGCATGGTAGTTGGTCCACCACTCTGGTCCAGACGGAAATATCTCAACAACTATTAGATGGATAGTTATAACATCTATGGTCTCTAGAGGATGAATCATACTACTTAAGTGACTTTTCAGACCGTTATCTTGACAATGAAATATCTCAACACCTATGAGATGGTTTGAAATTACATTTGCAGATAAAGGTACCTGGAGAATACATCATACAATGAATCCTAATGACTGGTGATCCCCTGACTTTACACGTAGTATTACCAGCAGGCTTACTTTTTAACTCTTTATTGATGTTTCGTCAATCTTCTTGACAACTATTGGATGGATTGATGTCATGCGGTACTCACATTCATGATCCCCAGAGGATAAACTGTGATAACTTTAACTTCCTGATTTGTCCAAAAAACAAAGAATCTGAAACATTAAAATGTAACCCTTATGTTGGCACTAGATGAAATGTCAGGAGATCCATCCAGTATTTGTTGAGGTATTTCACTCTGGACCAAAGTGGTGGACCAACCAACATTGCCATTCCTTGAGCCCTCCCAGTATAATGAGTAATAGCTTGATTATCAAATAATCAACACTGACTTTTGGCTTCTTGTTGAGCATGTAAAAATGTTTGTTTAGACCAGAAAATGAGGAAAGCAACATTTAATTGAAAAGAACCCTATCACAGTGTTGGGTTTGAATCAATAATTGCATTAATCTGGTGACATGCAACCTGCTAATGTAGTAATTGGCTCTCTAAGACAATGATGGACGACCTTTTACTGCTGCAGCCACATTAGGCATAATTGTGCCCCCAGAATCACCCAGGAAGTAGAATACTTGGTTGTGGCTTAATATGCATGCATATGTATTTTGCAATGGAATAACACATCAAATAGCCACACACAAGTTTAATGTTCAGGTTTTTGGAGACACATTTTTACACATTTTTGATTTTAACATAATGTGCTATCACGGAAGACATCATTCATGCTCCCTTCTTACCAAATGCTGCATCTGAACATATCCAGTTAAATTAACATCATTGTTGGCTTTTTCATGTTCACGCAATCTGAATAATTCCCAACATTTCTGCAACATTGCTTTCAATGTATTCATTGCCAACTCCAAGAGCAGAGGTCCCAGTATTACCTCTGGCTGGTCATGATGCTTTTGTAACATTCATTCCAAGCTTCAGCCAGTCATGGCTGAGATAGACAGAAACTTTCCCTTGACAGTGTATCTCTTTATGTTTATTACAGCAGGCTCTCCTTCAAACCACAACTAAAAGAAATGCAGTCGGTTGAGTATCTTTTCTGCTGTGGTCTTTCTGTGCTAAAATTGTGTTTTGTCTACTGAAGGAGCAAACTATCAGATCAGACGCTCTTTTTGACCAGAAGCTCCTGGCCGCAGACTATGTGGTCAACATATCCTCAAAGGTTTTGAACTTTCAGGTTAAGATGAGGGCAGAGTGACTGAGAAGATCTCTGAATGGAGCTTACAGGTATTATTTTCATTTTGAAATGCAGTAGGTTTCATCTTTGATTCACAGTTTCTGAAAATACTTGGCTGGGAATGCATGTCCTGGAAAACAGAGCTACAGAATGTAACAAAGTAAATAAGCACCATACATACACATACACACTATGTAACCCCATGTGGATGCATTATTCAAATGTGAACAAATATTATTAGTTATATTTATGTCTGTAGTTTTGTAGTCTTGGCTAACTTTTTAATGTGATCTGTCAATAACACTATTTGCCTAAAACTCAAACCTCTTTTCTTTTTATAACTCAGTTTAGGTTAGAGGACCATGAATCTGTTTAGAAATCTTACAAAAAACGGTGCTTCGTACAACTTCAGAGCTTGCTTATAATCATCAAATTTAAACAGTTTCTTCAGTTTTAAATTAAACCAGGAGATTATCTGTACATCCATGATTACAGCGCAAATTAGAGCTGCTAGATTATGCAGAATGACTTTCCATGGATCAGAATAACCAAAATTAAAACAAATATAAGATAATTAAAAAAGGTTTATTGAGTTTAATCCTCATTAAAATCTTAATAAAAACATCAATGACCAGATTTGTTAGGCAAGGCAGGGCAGAGCTTTACTGATATCACACGTGTTGTTTTTACCTTATGATCTGATCCTGGTGCTTTACGCAACTTGAGAGTAGTCACAGGAAACATAGCGAGGTGAAGTTAGGGGCCATCCCAAAAGTGTACGTGAAATGGCAAAGAAAGCTTTGTAGACTTTTAGTTTTAGTCAAAGACACAAACACTTTATTTTCATCTGAAACTCCTGTCATTGCATAAACAACTTCTAATATGTTTTTTTTAAATCATGCAATGTGGTCCAGTAAACTGGTATGGCACATTTTTATTAGTTACTTTTATACACACAGATGTATTTGTAAAAAAAATCCTGCTATTCCAGTTAGGCAATATGCTTTACACATCAACAATGTGTTCAACAATGAATTACTTTTCCAGTAATGAGTTCTGTGATTCATTCTTACATCAATTACTACAGTAAAGCAAATTAAAAACCACACTGTCTATCACTAGGCTGCACTCGGCTAAATATAAACTATGACAACTTTTCTTTCTCTGTGTGATACATTTCCTAGTGCTGAGATTTTATCTAGCTACATGATGAAGGCTTTGTTGTCAACTACTGAGTAAATAAATCTCTTTGAAGCAGCAACATGACAACAAACATGTGCCTCAGTTGGAATGCTACACAAGAAAATTGGAAATTAACTACAGAAGAAAATGTTCTTTTGTGTGGAGATGTGTAAAAGTCACCACACATCTATGTACTTAAATTCTTTGGTTTAAATGTAGGCACTTAAATGATGTGTGTATTCTGATTGTTTTCTACAACTCAACTTTGTAAGATAAAAGAAAATGGAAGAATATTGAACCTGTGTGTGTGTGTGTATGATTTATTGCTTTCAGAAAAGAATATGCAATGCGCACACAACACTGTCTGAAGATAGTGAATACTGTAAAATCCCCCATTGATTTCAGAACTCTCTCTCTATTTTGAATCTTCTTTAAGAATCCCCCTGCTGCAAATCCCATTTCATCTTTCATCATTCAGAGCTGTGCTGTTCCATTGCTGAACCTACCTGAGAAGTGATGTGACCATAGACATGAAAATATGTGCCCCCTGATGAATCTTTGCCACTGAGTGCTCCTTTCCAACACTTAATCATAAAGTGTATTGAATGAGTGGTAAAGGTGATACAGCCAGATGTTTATTTTTTATTTACTATACAGATTCCTACCAAATATTCCCATGATAAATCTACTGAGTGAGTACAAAACAAATCTCATCAGTAGTCACTCTGCAAGTTGAGATTAGAGAGTGGACAAGCACATAAGCCCTTTGACACCATGCAGCTTTTCCATTTCTCTGAACTTCCTAAAGATATCACACCATCAAAGCCTGCTAAACAGAAATCTCATGTTTTCAAATGTACTGAGTCTCGCTGGACAGAGTAGAATTGGACTGCTGCGCTTATTACTGTCAAGCAAATATCTAAGGGAGCTTCTGTAAATCGCCATGACATTTTTGTCCAACACAAATCTACTAGGGTTAAGTTGATGAAGACCATGTGATTTGATTGAAAGTCCCAGAACAACTACTAAACTACCTCATGGTGAAATTTTTTGTCAAGTGCTTTTTTCAAGATGAATGAAGAACCTCGTGCTTGACCAACTTTTCACTTTGGGATGCTTGTTATTGAGCAACTTAACATCCCATTTTAACTCCACGAGGAATTCATAGAACTGTAGTTACATATGTAAATCAACTTTTTTTTCTTACTGGTTGACAATGAAAGCAGCAACAGTAAACGCCACCCTGACTGTTTTTTTACCCTTTACTCCCTAACATACTGTGATTGTTTGGCTCTGAGCACTACCTAAACGTGGGTAAACTACACTCAATACTGTGCCTGAATGCATCCTGTGTAGAGACAGATCAGAGATGAATGGCACACATGACACAATGCAAACACTCATGCCCTGTCTTGGTCAGGGAAAGGGCAGCAATCCGTTGTTCTTGCATGTTTTTATGCTTTATTCTTTCTTTTTATTCTTTTTTTTATGGAGGAAACCCCTAGTGACCGTGGTGGGAACATGCAAACTCCACACAGAAAGGCCACCAGCGGGAATTGAACGCAGGCTGTGAGCCATGCCACCAGACACAGACAGAGGACTGAAGCTGCTGCTCTGCTAATGTGCAGCTTTTGCAACATGGCCGACAGGCCTGGTATTTAATTTAATTAAATTTAATGTTTGGACAAGTATGTAGCATAAACCAGTGCCACACCACAGCATTTATAGCCTAAATTAATCTGCAGTGCCTGTCCTTATATGGGCCTTTAAAATACATAAAACTCAGCAACAAGAGGCCGTACAAAACACAGACCCAACAATATGTACGTACAATAACAACACAGAACTCAACAAGAAACTACAGGACATTAACTAATACAATAACACACCAAAAAGCAAGAAGCACCAGATATTTCATGACTACGTAACTGATCCTTTGAGTTTAAAATGAACCCATTCAGGATCCAGTTTGAGTTCCTTTAGATAAGGAATCCCATGTGCCCTGAACAGAAAAAACTGAGGGCACTTTACAATTTCGTTGAATGTTCCACGTGTTACTGAGCCTGAAGTTCTGAGTGGAACCACAAGGTCACTGTGCACCTGGAATGCCTGGTTATGTAGACATTTATAAATGAGTTTAAGATTAGCAAATTAGAGAAAATGATCAGAACTCTCTAATATTTAATTTCTTAAGAACACGGCAATGATGTGAGCTTTGAATGATGTTGATGTGAATTGCTCGATTGCATCATAAGAAGTTACACAAAAACTTAGTAGAATGTTATCTTTCTATCTGAATTTCCTTCTCTGAATCATGCTTAAATTTTATTTCCTTTCACAAATAAAATGTTCTGTCCTCTTACATAACACATCAACGGGCCATGATGCCTCTAAAGGCAATCCCCAGCACTGATCAGTCTTTCGAGACTTCCTCTCACAGGCTAAATCACAAGTAGATCTGTTAACTCCTTGGCTGGCATCTCGCATGCATTGCGATAGAGCAAGCAGAGAGAGGTCAGTTCCCATTGATTTTAGACAGAAAAACTCTCATCCTCCCTCAGTGCGTTCCTGCAGATAAAGCAGCTGTAGCAGGGACTCAATTTGGAGCTTCACACAGCGAGCCTGGTAACCGTATCTATACAGTGCCAAACCTGCTGTGTTGAAACATTACCACAGAGACAGACCTAAGACTGGCGAGCTTTCAGGAGCCACATATGAACAATACACAAGCTTTCTGTAGACACACAGGCAACTTTAGCAAGTTGTTTTTCACCCTGCTTTGCTCCATGTATCCTTGTAATTAACGACTAAGCTCACATTAAACTTGACAGGTGCGATATATGTGACAGTAAAAATGACAGTTGTTAACTTTCTCTAGGGTTGAGACAGACAAACAACCTGTAAATAGTCAGGATTCTGGTTGATTTTTGGGACTCCAGCAATGGAGCTGTAGAGGGAAAACATGGCCGCTCTGCTCAGTGGACCGTGCCTGTCATGAAGTTACAAGACTCTCCAGCGAGCGAGTCCCTATCCTCTTTAGTGTCAGTGCACGATGTTCTTTTGGTGTCTCTCTCTCTCTCTCTCTCTTTCATTCTCTCATCGCCTCCCTCTCTCTCTCTGTTAAGCCCACTTGTGCTTTATGATGATCTCTCCAAGGTCCTCTTGGTTGAACCTTGGTCTGTCTCTCTTCTTCATTCTGCTTCAGTTTGTATCTCTCGGTCTCCTTAGAGGACCACTTTTACCCCACTTACTTTTTTTATTCTTTTCTCGCTCTGTCCGCCCTCTCCATTACCTTGGGTTGTACAGTGGCATGCAAAAGTTTGGGCACCCCTGATCATTTTCAAGATTTTCCTTTATAAATCTTTGGTTGTTCGGATCAGCAATTTTACTTAAATATATCATATAGCAGACAAACACAGTGATATTTGAGAAGTGAAATGAAGTTTATAGGATTTACAGAAAGTGTGCAATAATTACTTAAACAAAAGTAAACACCCTTGTTGTTTTATAGATTTGAATAACTTTAGCATTAATTATTCAAACACAACATTTGCTTGTTCAGCTCATTGACCCTTGACCTACATACACAGGTGAAGCCAATCATGACAAAGGGTATTTAAGGTGGCCTGTTGCAAGTTGTTCACCTCTTTGCATCTTCTCTGAAGAGTGGCA
>JAVQJL010044173.1:0-16124 GCA_036024295.1 Nannoperca obscura | reverse complement strand
TGGGGGGAGGGAGCTGGTTGTTGTGGGGGGGGGAGGCAATGTGTCAGGATTGGGATGGAGGAGGCTGGCTTAGATACGAAAATGGGCACAGTAGATATCCCCAGGGTGTTGGTGCTGGGGCCGGGCTGGTAGAGAGGTTGTGGGGTGTCGGGTCGGAAGAGAGGGGGTTGTTGCTGAGAGGAACGGAGGTTTGGGGGTGGGGGTGGATTGCTGGTACCCCTCCATCTGATGTAGAAATGGGCATAGATGGAGTGTGCCTTTACACATTACTTTAGATCAAATATCCCATAGAAAGTCAGTTTTCAGTTTTTTTTTCTTCTTTTTTTTGCCACACAAACCTTAGCATAGCGTTACTTGATGATGAACTTGACCATGTGACTTATTTTTGTTTCATTTACACAAGTCACATGTGCAATTCTTTTTAAATGTGTCTCTATATGCAAAGATCTTCTGAAATGTAAAATGACCTTGTTGTGTTGAAACATTACAGACTTGAATCAGACAAAGTGCTTTTGTCTCTGATGTAAGTTACGTGGCCTTTTCAGACTTCTTCGCTTCACCTCTTAGTACAAGTGCTTCCAGAAACATTGCCTCTACAAAATTGTAAGCCATGAAGGACTCATCCTAAACTTATTTCTAATCTTAACATCAAGGTTTCCTTTGTCACTGAAAGAGGCATGTTTTTTTGTGTTTTTATAGCTAGGGTCAGTTTATTCAAATTGATGAGAATCGTATTTTTCAAGTCAACGTTTTTCCCCCCTCAAGATCGGTTTCAAGTGCTCTCGTCAGTAATTCTTTCTATTTAAGTTCACTTTCTAAAAGGAGTTAAAAGTGAATCGGGCACAACCTTGAATATCAGAATTGTTCAACCTTTATAACAGAATGGAGTAAATTACTGGAAACAACTGTGTTTAAGCACATGCAGTATGAATATTATGTTATTTGAAAGTGTTTGGGCCACCGCACAATTTGAAAGCTGGCTCATTTTTTAAAATTTTTTAATTTTTTTTACCACTTTCATTATTTAATTTCTTTAGTAGGCTTTGAAGGGGCTGGGACAGGCATGCTGATGCATCAGTTGTCTTGGACACAAATGCTCAGGCTCACACACAGAAACACACACACACACTCAGATTTCGTGGTGTGTAACCCTCGCAACAACCTAAATTTGCTGTCTTTTAGAGTCTGGTGCACCCCGAGGCTTCACCTCTTTTCTCTCTGCCTGTCTTTTGCACTCATTCTTTCTCTGTGCTTCTTTTTTTCCCCCTCCCATTGTCATTCCTTCTTTCCAGCCCTATCATGTAGCCCACTCCGATCAAGACCGATTGAAGTCCTTGTTATTTTTTGTCTTTCCCATAAGCTGGTCATGTTCAGGTCACATCCAGTGCCAGTGAGCGATAGATCAGTGTGTGTACAGTGTGTTTGGCCCTACAGTCAAAATACATTTTGTTCAGGTTTGTTAGAACAGCAGAGTCTGCCTCGAAAGACTTTCAGAAGGTATTATTCTTAATAGGCTGTAGAGCAAACAGTGGCAGCTGCCCGTGGGAATGGGAATTTGCGCATGTCTGCAGGCGTTTCCATAACTCTTTGTGTGTGTGTGTGTGTTCTGCAGCCTGCTCTCCAGCTGTTTCCTGTTAGCTATCACACTGCTCTCAAGGTTGCTGAGCTGTGTGTGTGTGTGTGTGTGTGTGTGTGTATTAAAAGTCACAGCCTTTTTAACACAAAACGTCACAGCCGCTGAGTCATTTTTATCACACTTTAACAACGTGTCTCTCCCACGAAGAGGGGAGGAGGCAGGGAAGGGATCAGGTAAATGGAGGAGGGGAGGCAAAAATGGTTGTCTGTCGCTCTCTTTCTCTCACTTTTTCTTTTTTTTTAAGAACCGGTGTGTTCTTCACAGCACAGCCAAGGTCCGTGAAAGGGAGAATGACTAAGAACTGACACATGAGCATGTGTGTTCTTGCCTCACCAAGTGTGAGAGTCACTGCTCGACTGTAAGCGAAGTGACTCACAATGAGTTGATAGGGTTGAAACACTCGTTAGTCAGTCTAAACCTGGATGACTGCATGTTCAGCTATGTCTGTTTCTTTTGTGTATCACTGTATTCGTCAGGCTCTCCAGTTCAGGGTGTGTACGTATGTGACTCGCACATGGGCCTGTGAGTGCTTGTCTTGCATTTGCATTTCCTCCTCCAAGAGGAAGTGACTTTGAACCCTCTGGGCCTCTGAGCGCCGATGGTGGCGCAATATGCTCTTTCTCACGCACACACATCCACACAAATGCATCACACACACACACACTGGATCATACAGGAAATGACATGAGTCACAAAAGAAGTCTGTGCAGTAGTATGGATTTTAGGCCATAGGGAGTGTAAAGCATGGTGAAATTGATTTGATACATGTGCTATGGGTCACTAGCCACAATACCCTCTCTCACTCTTCTTTTCTCTCCTTTTTTTTCCCCTCCTCCCGTTTTCCACCCCTCCCTCCACAGAGTGAGGAAAGCCCCAGTCCAAAGCGCCAGAGGCTGTCCAGTCAGTCTGTCTTGGAACAGCTAACCTCATCCGCCCCCCCACCATCTACCCCATCTCCCCCCATCCGCCCCTGGGAGTCAGGACCCCCAAATCGGAGACAACCTCACCCCCACACACACTACCACCAGGAGAGATGCCTCACTCCTGCGCGGCACAGACGCAGGTAATGTGCTGTCTTTATCTCTACGTCTTGTTTCCACTGCAAATAACAAAAAAACGAAAGAAAAATGAAGGTCCCGAATGTAAAACATTTCCTCTCTTCCCACCTCCAGCCCCCCAGCAAGGCGTCAGCGCGGCCGCCTCTCCAGACCCACCCGTCTCTTGCCTCCCCATCACCACCCCTCTACCCAAGGCCCTGTACCTCGCCTGTCGCCATCCGAGCTCCAGGATGAAAACTACCACCGCAACCCCCATGCCTCCACACACCAGACGTACACAACGCACACACCCAGCGCCTATGGTCAGCCTCCCACAGCTGGAGGTGGGGGGCCAAGTTTGGAGGAGCCCCGCGCTTTCCACCCCCCCCCCTTGGTTTCACGACTACTGCACCCGGCCGCCGCCCACCACCACCACCTCCATCAGCAACAGCATCATGCAACGCAACAGCAGCAAGGAGCCATGGTCATGGACTTGCATGAACAGGTTAGTCTGCAAATACTTTCATGTGTGAGACCGGTTAGGAGACGTGTGTGTGTGTGTTTGTGTGTGTGAGGCTGCACATTAACTGGTGTGTTTTCTCCTCAGCTACAGCAGGGCAGTGTACCGGTCTCCTACACAGTGACCCCAGTCCCTCCACACAGTCTCGCAGCACCTTTATGTAGCGGCCAGCACCTTCCCCCTACCTGTTCCTCTCAACAAGTCCCTGCTTGCAGCGTGGTCTTCAGCACTGGACAACACTACCACCCGGTGAGAACAACACAGCAGTGTTGTTGCTTTGCAGGAGTGTGTGTGGGTTTGTTTGTTAATAAATAAATAAAAAAGCATGCTTTGTGCTGTGCAGCCTCTTTTATGGCTCAACCAAAGAATAAACAGTGCTTAAAAGTAAAAGTGGGGAAAAAGTAGCAAAGACCTGCAGAACAATTTTGCTGTTTTAGGGGGGGCTTGCTAATCTGCCAGGTATTGGCTGCCACCTTGTGGCAGCAGGTGGCACATTACAATCACCATGGTGAGAAAACATGCATTTAAAACTTCTCTTTTTTTCTTTTCTCTCATCTTATTCACCCTTTTCCAGATGCTACAGGCGTGCTCGATGCAACATTTGCCCGTGCCATATGCCTTTCCCTCGCTGCTGTCCAGCGACCCTCAGTTCCTGCTTCCCCACCCACCCCACCTCTCCCACCACCCTCCCCACCTCCCCACACCCGGACAGTTCCTGCCTTTCCAGACGCAACAGCCACGATCGGTACGTGAATGATTTATGTTTTTAATAGTTTATCTGGGATTTTTCTATATTAACTCGCATCATTCTGTGCTCAAAATAACGGCAACACAAGGACAGGACTTTGATACGCTTGAAGGAAGCCAATTAATGTAGTAGTTTTAAATAGACTTAAAAAAACAGTATCGGCTAACACATAACCTGTAGTTGAATTTGTTTTCTATTCAGATGACATAGGGGTGTCATTTAAACAATATTTGGAGTTAATTATTTTTTATGTCCAATGGGGAAACTTGGTTATGCAACCAGTTTACAAAAGTGAAAACCTGTTTAGAGTACCAGTTTGGTACATCTGCACTTCAGCATGCACATTCAAATGATAAAAGTAGTCAAGTAAATGGTTTACTCTCTAGGATTTTGTCATTATACATTACAAGAAATTGATATGTTTTATTGGTTTTAAATGAACTGTACTTTCCTCTTCCTGTTAAGTCATCATATCTATATCTTATGACACTAATTTTCATATCACTCTTGACTAAATCTGTAATATCATAGGCTTTCATCATAGTAGTTGCAACATACAACTTTAATTGCACTTTAACTTTAAACCACTAAGAAAAATTGAGCCCCCCAAACATGGATCTCACTCTCACTAAAGTGTCCTACAAAGCTACTTGTGAACATCTGTGGCACAGTTATTGTCCCACCATAACCCCCCTATCGATCTGTCATGATCTATAACCTGGTGTGTTTTCTCTCAGCCCTTACAGAGGATTGAAAACGAGGTTGAGCTTCTGGGCGAGCAGCTTTCAGTAGGTGGGGGCTTCAGCTACGCCCACCATCACCACCACCACCATCACCACCAGCCGCCCTCCACCCTGCCGCCCTCCACACCGCTCCAGTTCCTCTCGCACCATGACCCCCTGTCGCAGGAGCTCTTTACAGTGGTGAGTATATTAATGACATCATTTGTTTGCATTATAAATACATGATTATGGTCAAATGTCACTTTACCATTGGTGGAATAACTAGATTTTCTTCTCGTCGTCCCATCTTTCACAGCCCTATCCCCACTTTATGCCTCGCCGATTCACAAGCCGGCGTTACCGCTCCCAGCAGGCTGTGCCCCCATCACCCTACCACCCCAGCTTCCTGCCTTACTTCCTGTAAGTGCTTTTTCACTTTTTCAAGTTTATGTTGGAACTATACAGGTGAACTTGCAACATGACTAAGTATGCCTTTGAGACAAATGCACTCTACTAAAATCTTAAACCACCTACAGGTCCATGCTTCCTGTGCCTCCAAATGTGGCCCCCACTATCAGTCTAGAGCTGGATGTTGACGACGGAGAGGTGGAGAACTATGAGGTGAAGACCTCAAATTTATTTATCTTTTATAAAAACGGATATGAAATTACCACATTTTGTCAGCACATACACATTTGAAATCCAGTCACGTTTCCACACAACTTCATTGATATAACCGTGTTTCGATTGTGACCTTCAGGCCCTGTTGAACCTCGCAGAACGCCTAGGAGAGGCCAAACCCCGCGGTCTAACTAAGGCAGATATAGAACAGCTTCCATCCTACAGGTTCAACCCCAACAACCATCAGTCTGAGCAAACACTGTGAGAACCTTTCTGCCTTTTTTAAACATCCATTGTTTTTCTGGTGGGGTGGCTGTAGCTTTACGGTGGTATGGATTTGTCCAAGATGCAGTTTTTAAATGGCACCAACCTTGCTTTGGTCTTACAGGTGTGTGGTATGCATGTGTGACTTCGAGTCTCGCCAGCTCCTGAGGGTCTTGCCCTGTAATCACGAGTTCCACGCCAAGTGTGTAGACAAGTGGCTGAAGGTGAGTGAAGACATTCAGCTTTTTGATAACCGTCAAGGAAGCTGTTTTGCACCACGTCCTTAAAGAGAGAGAGAGTGTGTGTTGCAGTTAATGGATTTTGCCACAAAATGTAGCTTTTATTATTATTTTTAATGCTGTTGTGGCCGTGCCTTTTAATGTCCTGACATCTATGTGGTTTCAGTATGTAGTATCAGTAAGTTGGTCTTCTCTGGTGTTTTATATCTATTTATTAATGTTTTAAGTGTGTTTTTTCTACCTGTTTTAACCCTGATCTTCCTATTTGCCTTTCTTTCCAGGCTAATCGAACCTGTCCTATCTGTCGAGCCGATGCTTCCGAGGTCCAGCGGGATTCTGAGTGACCTCACACCAACACCCAACGCACGCAGCAATCCCTGACTCCCTTTCTGGATGCACCAGCCAATCAGTGAACTTCGCTCCTCCGCTCACACGTTCTGCCACTTAACTGGGACCAGTGCTCCTTATTCCTTCACTCTTTATCCCCCAGGACAATGAACAGTAACTCTCACCTGGGATCAGCAATTTTCTACTGACTCACGCTCACTTTATTGCTGGACTTCCCAGGCCTTCTGTTTTGGACTATTACGGCCCTCCTACTCTGCCTTCTGCTCGTGGTTGCTCTTTACTATGAATGGCCTTTTTGAAACGCATTCAGTGTCATGTGCAGGTGGACATACACGTGTATTTTCCTTTATGAGCCCTTCCAAACTGATGCAACCTGGTCAGTCTTCTAGGTGATGGACAGAGAAAAAGACTTGTTTGAAAAAACATCTGTATAGTTGTACTAACAAACATTTAGGCAGAATTGGCAGTCCAAAGATTCTGATGATCTCATTGTTATTATTATTCTGGTTATAATTAAGCATTCACATCTTGGCTTGCAGAGACTGTTCTTTTTTATTACACTCATTCTAATTTTCAGTTGAGCAGTACCGGTCCATTTTAGTTTGTGTGTTCTTGCATTCCTTGGTGTGCGAGCAATCTGTATGGGGTGAAAACAAAGATACTCTACACTGTGTGTCAAAGAGTGAGCTACTTTGGAACAGTGAAAAATATACTTTATTTTCTCTGTCTGCGTGTGTCACTCCTGTGGTATTTATACAGTTCATGTGGTACAGTGCATTGACTTCCTTTATCCTGATATGTTGTTGTTTTTTTTGTTGTTGTTGTTTTTTCACTCTACACAGATAGTTATATTCACTGGAGGCTGTGATTAATTTCAGACCTTTTTTACAGCCAAGATTTGTTCAAAGAGCAACGTTTAAAAATCAAAAGTGTAGGACCAGGAAGACCTCCAGGGAAGTTAACAAAGCTTTTGTGTCATGTTTCTTATTTTTTTCCATCTCAGCCACACTTCAGTAACACGCTCCAAAACTTTGACTCCGTCACTGCCCATCTGCTTCGTTCCCGTCTCAAACAAGTAAACGGGCTTTTGAAATACTTCTTTTTCTTTTTTGTCATACAGTACTTCCTAAGCTAAAGAAAAACGATTGACATATCCACTAAGCTCTCCCCCAAGGCACATTGTGCGAATACAGTTGGATCTTACAGATTTGCCGAGGTGGATGCAAAACATTCATACATGCTCAGCTTACTAACTTTCTTATGGGAATTAGGACTTAAACAGGCGTCTATATCTGTCTTGGTTACCAAGCAGACTTCTGTGAGTGTTTGGTAGGTATAGATGCAATTTTTTCTCCATCACGGACAGGGAACACGTTTGAAGAGACTTAAAAGGTCACAGCTAAATCTACCGTTTCACCAGACGGTGGATTTGACACTCGAGCACTTTAATATGTAGATTTGAGATTTTAGACCTACACGCTCTTTTCATTCTGAACATACCACTCCTCAGTTTTCCGCAGTCCATGTGTGCATGAAAACAAACATTTCAATGCATTCAAAACTTAAATGTTCTCCACATCAACTTCCAGTACAGTATCCCAATATAGCGATTCCTTTTTTATATTCATCTCACTGCATGTCGGTTTGTGTCCAGAGGTTTTGGGGCTTTGTTTTTTAATAATTACTTCATCTCTGTAAGGCCTATGTCAGTACGTGATAATGTAACTCGGAGATGTTCACCTCATGGACAGAGTATGCATTCAAATGTAATTTATCACTATTTATCACTATTGGAGTTTTGTGTCATTTTGACAACCTGCCATAGGCCTTATAGAGGATGGCCTGGATGGCCATTTGGTTTGAAAAGTTCTGCCGGACAGCTGCAGTGTCTTACATCTGAGATGCCTTTTTTCTAAAGCTTAATTTTCTCCAGGTGCATCTTGTATCAATCCAGTGTCACCACATCAGACCGACAAGTTCAAACCAGTGTTTGGTTTTCTAGAAAATGCAAACCAACGGTGTGTCAGTGTCCAGGAAGAACATACTTTTGCAACTATTCTTCAGTGTTGTCGGTGTATAAAGTCATGTAAAATCCATGGGAATGGAGGGAAATTATTTTCTCTGGGGTCAAAGGTCATATTTCTGCGCATCCATTCTGTGTCTTAGGATTGTTTTGTTGGACAGTTTTTTTTATTTTATTTTTTTTGTTGCTTGGTACACTAGCAATTACCTCAGTCCCACTATTTATGTCTTTCAGAAAATGGCGCAACCAGTTTGATTAGTGCTCATCAATTCATGTTGCTCCTCTTTTCCACGCAAGTTGTTGGGTTGTTTTGAATACGTTTCCTTTAAACTCTATGAAACTCAGTTGTCATTGTCATTCAAACGGTGTCATAGTAGTTTCATTATGTATTATATCTGTAACCAAAATCATTTGAAGGCCTGTTATGATGATAATGAAATTTTTAACAAACATTTGTACATTTTGTATCAGAGTTATTACTAGTAATACTTTATTAAGTAGTGCAATGATTTTTTTAATCCCTTACCCCGTCTTTTGGATTTCAAAAGGTTCAATAATAAATGTATAACATCCTCTTCTAAAAGGTTTGTTTTCCAGTTATTCTTTCCTCTCTTTCAGCTTTAAAAAATATAATTCTTGACTTGGGGAAAATGTCTTCTGCAAGACCGATAGTGTTGTGATGTTTTTTTGGGACGGTCCTCTTGGTGGCAGTGTAGTCCAGTTATCCAAGAGACATACTCCTTCAGTTCAACCAGCTCACATGACTTCTGACCCCCCTGACATTAACTAACATTGTGCTAAAATCCTTCATTTGTTGCTTTTGTTTGTCTTCTTAGCTGGTCAGAATCAAGTGCAAGCACATTTTAGATACACTTTAATTTGAATTCAATGCAACACAAGTTATTTAAATACTTTTATTCAGAGGAAAGCTGATCTTCTATATCATGCTCCTCTACTTAGCATACTACACTACAAGTGTACAGAAACACTGGGGAAGACTGTTTTCAAACTGTGGAGATTAATTTATGTGCTATGGCTTTAAATGGGACAAGAAGTGTCGTGTTTCATTTACAAAATACTGCACTGTTTACCTGACACATGCGGGCCACAGGTCTCTGAGAGTAGGACACATCACATGGCAGGCAAGGGGCAATAGAATTAATAGCCATTAATTCCCTTATGGCAGGTAGAGTCAACTGCTGTGCCAGTGGCAGGAATAGTTTATATGATGGCACTGACTCTCTCCATGGCTGGATGATCTTCTCATCAGAGGCAAGGGAATCCTCAAGAATCCTCAATCCTCAAGAGGCAGTGTTTAAGTTACATCATTTATCCTTTTGACTGTTTGACAGATACAGATTCATATGTGTACAAATCAAAACAAAGTAACTTAAAAAATTGTCCACCTTAAAACTGCTACTTGAGTCTCTGTGGATGAACATCAACTCAACGATAACAGTTATGAGTGGACTGAGGTCCTTGCAGTCCTCTGACAGAGACACAGCTGCAAACCTGGTCGTGGGGTTCCAGGTCCAGGTCCAAACCAGCAGTGTACCATGGGGTTGACTCTGAAAAAAAATTGCCAAACCTGAGCTTAAGTTAATATGCCAATAATATATTTTTTTCAAATAGTAACCGATTTACACTTTACTGGGTGTAACGATGGGTCTAAGTCTTTAAAACATACTTCAGGTTTTAATGGTGCAACCTGATTTAGTAAATCCACAGTTTGATTTATTAAATTGGGTTACACTAAGATTTACACTAAGAACTTGTGAAATATGTTCACTTAATATCAACAAACATTAGAAGGGTTATAATAAGTTGGGTCTTGCATTATTAACTAATCCTAAGGCCCTGTGTCAAATTAGTATTATTATTTTAGTTGATAGTGTGCTTATTGGGGCATGTGTTTATGTGTTCATCTAATGGACACACAGTGTAATCGGGGCCATGTAATATTCCAGCATAGTAATAATGCACACAACGCACAGAGAATGAAGGGAACGGTAAGTTACTACTAGGACTGTAACTAGGTTACAGAATGCAATGGGATGCTGATGCACCACCACATACATACAAAGTGTCTGAACATTTCTCAACATCTTTCATTTGTCTGCAGACTGTAACGTGTTCAGACTGTTGGGTTACAATAGAACCCACCATTTCAGTTTCAGTCATTGGGCCACTATTGCCATCTGGTGGTGAACATTATACATGCATGACCAAATAACATACTTTCATATATTCCTATACCTCTTTTTCAGGATTAAGTCGACTTCAATGAAGCATACAACAGGTAATGAAAGAAGACATATAAACTGTCAATTTCACCTGCATCTATGGGAAAATGTGGGTAGAATCCCATCTGCAGTGTGCCACAGAACCACAGGTTCATGTGTAGGTGAATCAACCTTTACACTAGCCATCACATACAGACCTGTAGTGACAGGTTAAACTAAGTCACTAGCTGATGTTTGGCTGAAACAATTTTGAAAATGAATGTTGGAGTGATTGTTTGAAACAGATCCAGGCTGCTGCCATGATGTTTCAGTAAAATGTGGTGGGCGTTGTTTGCGTCGAGAATCATCTAATCCTCCTAAACTGAGTGAAACGCTTCCAAAACATCGGGAAATGTAATCGGTTACACTGAGTAAATCGTGCCAGTAAAGAAACTAGATGAAGTCTAAGGAATAACGAATGATTGTAAATCACATCAGATGAAAGATTTTGAACATTTTGTCAAATTAAAAGCAGGTGTACTCCAGTAAAAATCAATATTAGTTTCCTTGTATCATAACAAAGCGATCAATAATTAAGTGAACTGAAAACCTGTGAAGAATATATTCCAAAGGTTCTATATACATAATAAATGCTGTAGATAAAATAATACGTAGTTTGATCGACATATCGCCTTGCTTACATGGAATCTGTGTCATTTTATATGTAAAAGTGCAACATATTATAAAGCTAATCATTTTCCAGCCATGAAACTATAGCACTTTTGCAAAAAAAAAAAAAAAGACACTCCTGTAAAAGGTCACAGAGAGTTACACACATGCACATGTGTTGCATAAGAAGCAACATTTGGATGCACATGTACTCACAAAGAAACCTAGGTGAATGTGATGATGTAAGAGCACAGGGGGAGGACTAACTGCAGGGTAAAAGCTCTGGGGTTGTGACTTTGACACAAAACACCTGTTACCCTTCTGTGTATATGTGCGCGTGAATGTGTGTGTGTGCCTTTGGCCGCTTGCGCACCTCAATGCTTTTTCTTTGGACCTATGTTATTACAGTTACTGACAACAGTGTCTGTCTTGCAGGACCTGTTGCTACAAATTAAACGCTAACACATTTATGTAATATTTGCGTTATTTATTGTTTAAATTAGTTCAGACATCAGGGGTATGAGGTCTGAACAAAAAGGTCTGGCCGGACACCAGTGATCTGTGAATTTCTTCCTGACGCTCACAAATTGCAACTGTACTATTCACTAGCAAGGACCACAAGGACAACGTCAACAAGATGCCTTTGAACGAGAAATGATTGGTGTGCGAGGCCTGAAACTAGCTCGTAGTTCTTCAGCTTGTGGCCTGCGTTGTAGGGAAGCTTGGGAAGGGAATCTGCCATAGCACTCAGGCACTCAGGATCCCCCTAAGGACCCTACGGAGAGGAGGAAACAGGAAGAGAAACCGGGGGGACACAGTATGCAAGGACGAAAGAGGAGGAGAGGGTTAGGTGTGATCCTGCTCCTGAAACTCTGCTAGCTAGCCCCAATAAATATCACATTCAGATGAGACAAGTTTAATGTTGCCAAACATTAGATGCAGGGTGTAGTGAACTGATGCCCTTGGGTCGGATGTTTTGGGTTTGATCTGTACGACTACTATCAAGTATGTGGAGGAGAGTACTGAATTTCTGCAGGCATAGTCCTGGAACCCTTTCTGCCTCTCACTACAGTTCATTATACCCTATCACAACATCTCACACCGACCATTACTATGGCAGCGACGCTCAAATCCACTCTTCTTTCTCAGCCACAAGCCCTCAGGCTGAGGCGCACATATCTTGTACACCTCTAGCTCCGATACACTCTCAGGAAGATGGAGTGACTCTTTTTCCTGGAACAGACCTGGCCTGCACCCAACCTTTACATTAGTACTTGTGAACCCATAGGGACTTCTTTTCAGGATCTTGGTGTGATTTTAGAAAACCATCATCCAGTGGCAAGCTGTTTGCATTTAAAACGTTCCCCCATATAACTGTCATGACTCTACTGGCTCATTGTCACATGTCTTGCTTTGATGCACACCCTCGGTTGTTCCCGGCCTCTTTGTCTCTGCTCTATTTCTATCTTCATGCATCAGATCCGCACTCAGCTTCACCCAGCTTCTCTGATCGGGCTGCATATTTATCTGCTGCCCACGAGGAGGACTGCAAAGCCTGCGTAGATGGACGGTGAGAAAATAACTCCTGATGATGTCATAAACCCCATTTACACCTGCCATTAAGATTGAAATCGGGATAAAGAAAAATGTGTGTGAATGCCAGGAAACGTATGCAGAACACAATGGGATCAGAATGCTATCAGATGATGTATCCAGATACAGTTCACATTTTGGGACCATAGTGATGTCATCAGGGTTAATCTCAGTTTGGGCTTGGAGACTACAAAATGCTCAAATCAAAGCCTGTGTTACAAACTGCGGGTGTGGAGTTTGAAATATATGTGAGTTTATCAGGCAGTGTGGTTCTAATGAAAAGATGCTATTGGGCTGCATTGTGGTAAATGTAGGATCGCACGTTTTTGGAGCTTTACCCATATTACGGATTAAAAGTCAGGATATCTCAGCCTTTGCTGCTTCAATTCTGACCATTCTCTTTAAACCTGTCTGGCCTGTTCCCCAATTTTAGTGAAGTGTGATACTAAATTGCTGAGGTGCCCCTTTAGGAGACAGACTGACATTGGTATCGATTAGGTTGACTCATACTAGGTTAGAGATGAGTTTCACTCCTTTCTTTCCCATCTGGATTTCTACATAAGAAGGATTTTTTCAGGAGGCTTGTTGAGAGTGGACATAACAAGACTTCTACATATATTTCCTGCAGTATAATCGTTGTCTAACATGTCAGTATGTCTCTTGTCCTTCTGTTTGAATAGGGAAATTTTCAGCGACTTTATGTGGATAAACAAGTAGTCAACAGTTGTTTTTTTTTCATTTCTCTTTGTCCATCTTTGTAAATGTTCAGCCTGGTATTTTTGTACATGTAGTGTGTTTGGACTGGTTGGGGGGTTTGTGTATTTGTATGTGTCTAAGGCTATCTCTTCACAACAAAACCAAAAGAAATGACGCATTAGAAAAGCCAAACAAATGTAAAGATCCAATCTGTGACAAGGCTGCTGCTGACAACATTAGCATGCACACTCACCCACGTGTGAGAGTGTGCATGTGTTTGTGTGTGTGCTTCATTGTGTGTGTATTTATGAATAGGGAGGGAGGCTGTTTGCTGCAGGCTCAGCAATCTTTCCAACATGCACACTCAGCAGACCTTATCTGGATAAATAAAGATTAAAAACCAACAAGTATAGAGCTCTATCGGTGTAACTCCTCCTCGGTGTAATATGTTGTCGGTCCCACCAAACACAGTGCGTCCTGACTGTAAATATATAAATATGACAGGTGTCATCTTGGCACTTTTATTTAGTGGCCTGAACCTCCCTGTATGAGAGTGAAAGGTAGTGATGGAGCACTCGAGCTAGAGAGGGAGCGTGTTGTGAATTGCCGTGAGCTGTCGCGTGCTCGTGCCAGTTAACTTGAGTGAAGCAGACACACACTTCCATTATGGCGGCTTGAAATCTCCATTGGGCCGTGCGAGGGAGTAATGTGTTAGATATATGGCCTGGACTGTGAGGCGCTTATGCACAGGCTAAACCTCAAGATGCTAAATCTCTCATCCATTTTTCTTATTTTTTCTGCTTTAGGTTGATTGGGTGGTTTGCAGAAATTCAGACGCTTTTGCATCAAAAATCTTCTGATTTAGATTCAGTTATAAAAATGTGATAGAAATGTTTCTTTGACACAAGAAGATATGAGGTTGTTTTTCTTTATATTTTGCTTGTGCATTGTATGTGTTTTTTAAATAAAAAAAATCAGTCCCCCTGTTAGCCACTGAATCTGCAATGGGTTATTCATAAGTGACGAACAGAAATGTCTAAAAGAGGTGGCGACTGTTCATGTCCTCTCCTCTTTATTGCTTTCACACCCGAGCCTTTCTCTCTTTTCACTGGGGCTTCTGAGGCAGAGTGGCCTGTGACATGCCTCTCCTCTTAGTGTGACGGTAAATCATAGCCATGTGAACCCAGTCCAACCGTTAAAAATACTCCTCCTTGAGTATAAAAGCACACACACACACACACACATAGAAACATATGCAACCTAACAGAGTACTCTGTATGATGGCTCTGCGGTAGATAATGTAGGATAGTAAGATGAGCTGCAGAGCTTAGCCCCTCTGTGGAGGAGTGTCTTTTAACAGAGCCCATACAATATGTTTCAAAGTAAATAAGAAGAAGAAATATTATTGTAATATATATAAAATAATATAACAAGATTTACATTGACTGTTATTCTTCAGACATTAGAAATACAGAAAGCCTGCTGATGGTGAATAAATAGAGAAATCTGTGGTTGCTGCAATTTCCACCACTCACATTATCTTTTGATTTTAAAGAGCCCCTCCACTCAAAAATATGTTTCCCTCTTGTTCCTACAGTTGAATGTTTAAGCTCCACGGTGCAGAATGGTGCATGTGCAGAGTTTGACACTAGAAGGAGGTTTCCACATTCATCTGATGAAGGAGGAAGGTTTCTCCGTGTTCACCTCAGTTCTCAGTTAAAGACGTGTACATGTGAGGGGACATCACAACAAGCGGGAACGGGTAGGAGACATCTTGGACAGAGCAGCTGAACTTTTGAAAAGAATGTATGTTCATACTGTGGATTTTTCAGTGAGGCGAAATTATGTAATATACGTCATTTCAAGAATTTTAAAGAAGGTAATTAAGCTTTTTTTGTTGAGAAGCATATGATGTCTTGTTAACTTCCTGCTTTGTGCTGATCCATCTGGAATCTTCTTAATTGTTGGACTTTCTGCAACACCAGTTTTTTATTCCATGTTGTATTTTTTTTTTAATTGCATTTTCTTTTAGATTTCCTCACAAAGCCACAGAAAGAAACCCTCCTTCTCCTCCTCCTCCTCCTCCTCCACCACTCCCTCCCCTCTCTCATTATGACAACATCTGCTCACAGCTGGCACTCTAGTGGTGTCTGCTTATGCTATTTCCAATCATATTCTGGTCATGACTCATCAAACAAAGCTCACCGTGAGTCAACGCGTGCACAAACAGCAAAGAACACGAACGCGTACTGGCTCTTGTGTGCATCTGTGAACCGGAACTCGCTACATGTTCTGCTTACAGCCTTTGTGCCGCAGCCTCGTGCGCGTTTTTCCTCTCTGTGTTGTTCAAGTTTGGGTTCACTTAGTGCCACGAAAAGTAGGCTATCAAAGCACCACTGGCGGAACAGAGGCCGTCTGGAGCAGACTGGCAGCTGAACACCAGTTCAAACCGTGACGTGAATCTTTGCTAGGCTCCGAAGCTCAAGGAGCGCGCGCGCACACACACACACACACACACACACCTCCCCCTCCCTGACCCCCCCTTACTCCTGCTTCTCTTCCGGGCAACACGGACTTTAATGGGAACTCATCCCTGGCCCTGTTTATGGACTTTAACAGCAAGTAGTTTCCCCGAGGAGGAAGCGATGTACAACAAGCATTTTATCCGCGCGCCCCGCACTTTCTGCAACTGCGCCGATTCCTTAACGCGCTGGAAAGTCGTCGGAAGAGAGCGAACTTCGTGCAAGTGAGCGCCGGGGGGGGGGGGGGGGGGGTTGACCCACGGG